>PVKS010003689.1:0-100875 GCA_004027875.1 Aplodontia rufa | reverse complement strand
ATCTCTCAAAATCTGTCCACTCCATAGGTTCCAGCCTTTGGCCATATTGGACTACTTTCAGTTTACCTAAATCACTACTTTCTCATTCCACCATCTTAATAGATTTCAAATTCCTGGCTTAGAATATGCTTCCAAAAATTCTACCCCCCACAGCCATTTCTGGCTTCTTGTTTACCCTCAGTGTGGCTGTCTCTTGCTTCTAGAAGGCTTCCTTGAGAATCAAATCTGAAATGGATAACATTTATTTTTACCTGTGAAAAATCTTAACTTCTATTTCAAGTCATCAACAGCACAGGTAAAATAGCTCTTTCACTTCTTTTGGCTCACCATTAACTATAACATTCCTCTCTTATTTTGTGTAGGGATGAGGAAATAACTCATTTTTGTATTCTGCACATTTCTTTAACACCACTTTGTATAAAGTGGTCTGGCAATTAAAAATGCATATCTATTTCATATTTTAATAAAATGCTACTTATAAATTTTCAGTTTAGGAAGAAATCTTATGTGTAAATATAGTTATATCTATACCTGTATTTCCTGTTCTATCCAATAAGAAAGGTTGGAAGCAATGACAGTTCTGTAGCAATGAGCATACTTGATAGCACTACAACTTTAGCTTCTACATCCTATTATCTAATTACTAGAATCTTCTATCTATCCATTTATTCACACACACACACGTTTGCATATGTAATTATATAACTACTTTTTTCTGGCGAAAACCTTCAAACTTAATTTAGTACTTCTATTCTTCTTTTTCAGTAGAACAAGGAAAAAAGAATGGAAAAGATAGCTAGCCTTTTGGGGTTTAGTATGCTAAAACAGTCCTGAGATACACAAGTTAAACTTGGCATATTTTGGATCTGGACCAGAAAAATGTTTTCATTGGCTGTGGAAAATGGAATCTTAGACTATGTTAGGCCATACTATAATTATGTTTGGAAATGCATAATGTGGTGGTTGAATGTTCAACATGATTAACTGAGTTTGTGTCTGCTGAAGAGTGATTGACCATGTTTTTCTCAACACTTAAAGCTAGTATAGACAAAAAGAAAAGGAGTTTAACCTCTTAATACATTTACTGAAGATAAAGAAATATCAATATTTCCCAAAGACAATGAGGAAATATAAAGGAACTTCCTTTAAAATGTAAATATTAAGGTGTCAACAGGGTTGACTGAATAGCCTAAAGTCAGTGAATTGATATAAAAACAACCTAAAACAAATCATCTGGAGTGGTTTATGCCTTGAGCGATCTCCTCAAAATAAACATTCCAATTTCCCATCAGTTATAAAATCAAATGACATTGTTTTGCCTTTAAACAGGATTATTTTTTCTAGGCTCCATGAATGTTGGTGATTCCCTTTAGGAGAGTTGAAACTGATAAATATTATTTTAGAGAGCTGATCTGTTAGCTAAAAGGGAAATATTTTTGGCCAATAAAAATCAAATTATCTTCAGTATAAAAGCTATAGTAAACAGGAAAATCCATAGTACAGGAATATAATTCAAACATTTAGGCAATATGAAGAGGTGAAATACTGTATTGTTTTTAACACTATTAGTTGAATCAATTTCTGCCTAGGGCAATAACAGTTTTAACATTTCCTGCTTCATTCCTGCCCAATATTGTTTTTTCCATTATTGAAGTTTAAAAATATGTAGGCTGTTTTAAAGATTAGTGTGTTGCACAAGCTTCCTCAAAGCATTTCCTTTAGCCCTCTCTCATAATTTGACATTTCATTTTTTTTTAATATGGTCAAGGGCCTTTAGCATCAAAAGAGAATTTCACCGGAAACTCATTAGTCAATTTGTTATACTAGAAATGAGGTAACATGCTGAGCCATAAATATTCAGATTTTGCCACTGTAACATGCTAATATGCCAAAAAGTACAAGAAACTATTTTAACTTATTTAAATTTCAATTGCAGTGATGGCATTGTGTTTACATCATCATCACAGTTTTATTATTTTAAATATAAATAGAATAAATTAAATAAAAAGTAAAATGTTTAGAAATGATTTCCCAGGGATATTTTATAGTAGTTGTGTGTGTGTTGCTGGGGATCAAATCCAGGACTTCAGCTTGCTAGGCAAGATCTCAGCACTCTACCACTGAGCTATATCACCAGCCCTTTAAAGTCTTTTAAAGTGATTACTAGATGACAGATAGGTGCAGTTACCAAATGCTCAAATGCTGAGCGGTTCACCACTCAAATGCTGAGTGGTGAACCACTCAGCTCTTTTAGAACAGCACACAAGTGAAGTCCAGACTCACACAAGGTTCAGTTAACACACAACAAAGATGAATTCAGCTTAGTCATTTATCTTGTGAAGGCATGCTATTTACCACAAATAAAATCAGGTCAAAGGGAAGGGAGAATTATTACTGCCTTTTAAAAATAAGTCCAGTCTCTTTAGATAAGGACTGGTTACTGCCAGAGACTATGAGGCTAAGAACTCTCTGTCTGAAATGTCAGATTTAAGAACTGACATTAAATAAATATTCATTTACTTTAAAGCAAGGAATAATTAATGAGATTGACAATTTTCTTTGTAAATGGGAATGCAAGGAGAGAAAAAAACAAAGAAGCTAATTTTGTTGTTTGATTAATTAGTTGACCTGTATCACACATGTGGAATGTTTAGTTCAAATTAGTAAATGTCAATTTTATTTGCTTTTAAATGATTGAGCAGCTTTCTTTGGTACAGAATAAAAAGCATGATCTCTAGAGTGGCTTGCTTTGGTTTAGAATCCCAGCTCCTTCTCTAACAAGGTGTACGATCTTGTACACCTTAAAATATCTTGTACACCTTAAAATATCTAAACTTCAGTTTCCCTGTGTGCAAAGAAGGGGAAGTAACCATGACCTTATGGGATTTGGTTCATTAAAATAGGATAATATATGTGGACCACATGCATACTTTATGCATAGTCCATCTGCACAGAACACTTTTCTCTTTTTTTATTTTAATCTATTCCTAAAGTTTTAGCACTACACTTAAAACTTGGTTAGTTTCTGTTATGGTTTGAATGAAAGCTGTCCCCCAAAAGCCCAATACGTGAGACAATGCGAAGGCTGAAGTCAAATGATTGGGTTATAGGAGCCTTAACTCAACCAGTGATTAATCCCCTGATAGGGAATAACTGGCAACTGAGGGCAGGTAGGGTATGCCGGAAGAAGGTGGGTCATTGGGGCCAAGCCTTAGGGTATATATTTTGTACCAGGCGTGGAGTCTCTCTCTGCTACCTGGAGCCATGCTTTGACCCACTTCCCTCTGCCACACTCCTCATCTGTGATGTTCGGCCTCACCTGAGAAATGGACCCACTGGTCTATAGATTAAGACCTGTGCCCTCAAATAAGCCTTTCCTCCTAAAATTGTCAGCTCCTTAGGTCATAGCAGTGAAATAGCTTACTAAAACAGTTTCCAAAGAACAATAATTAGAGAAATGTTCACTTGGAGGATGTTTTTCATTTACACACATACACATACACATCCATCCTTGTTTACATTTTATTATGGATATTTCCCCTTATAAATTTTAGTGGTCCTCATTATCCTTAGATAATGTTGCATTTCACTTTGATGTCCTAATTTTTCATGTAATCTATGAGCAATAATTTCCAAAAGGGTGAAGAGGATGGTATGGCCGTATAAGATCATATCAGAATCAGTTGGGAGACTTTTCAAACTGCAAACATACCTCTGATCTTTACTTATTCCCATTCCTACCAAATTCTGATACCTCCCACCTGCTCCACCGCTTCACCACCAGTTCAGTTCATAAAGAACCCTATTTGATAATAGCAGCATGTATCAAAAGAAAAAAAAGGAATAGAAAAAACATGCTGGAAACCACCATCAAATAAAGGTTCTTGCACTCCCAGTAAGGGTGATGATTTTGCAGACCTGGAGACCAATGAAGTATCCATGTTTACCCTGGAAGGCTTAGTTCAAAGGCAATATTTTCAACCATATTTTCTCTGATTTGACCTCCTTATTCCCTCTGAACTAATATAAACTTTATCTCCACTTCATATGACAATCACTTTCTTACTCACTTTTTATTATATATTGTATTTTCTCATGTTCATGGCATGTTTCCCTGCTAGACTTTTATACCTCATAGATGATAAGTGGTTGACGAATGACTATCACCAATGAAATGCCACCCTTTTATCTAAGTCTGAACTGCTCAGACAAACATACATTTCTGAGTTCCATCCATAATCTGTCATATGAATGTTTGCTAGTATGCATGATCATTGGGCAACTTCTTGACATTATAGTGCTAGAACATGAATGTAACTATATGATCTTGCTCCACATCCCTAAGTTTTATCACTCTTTTTCCAGACTTTAGTCATGCCATGTAATCATAAATTGCATTTATAAATAATTGAGTATTGCATTGTAATTTCAGTGAACCTTCTTCTAATTATGCAGGTCTTTGGTTTTACTAATATTTTAAGGTCCTAACATTCATTCTTGGTACACTAAGTGTGCCTGATAAATTTATTTCTTTGCTTCCTTCCCTCCTTAGTTAAAACTATTTAAATCATATCAAAGCACATATTTCATATAAATTCATGTCATTTGTTTAGTATTATTATTTAGATTTTTTTGTTTCTCAAGTTGAAAGTAGATTTTTAAAGAAAGGCAATTTAGAGCTATCTTCAACTTATTCTTCTCAACTTATGAGTTCTCTTGCTGAAATCTGATTAACAGGTATCCTGACACTCCACAGTTATAAAGCACAGGTGACATTTGGTGACCCAGCAGAAATTATAGAGCAGTCTGCTGTGAAAATTGAAAGAATCTCAGATATTAAGATCTGAAAGAAAAAAAACTACAAAGGAATTCCAAAACAGCTCTCTGTTCTTTCTACATCACATCCAAAAAAACTATCACCCACTGCAAATGACTGTGCATGCCAGCTAATCTTCATCTGCCAGCAAATATATTCACTTGTAATCCTTTTAAGAAGAGTTCTAAATTGAGTTTCTTTGGTGTGGTTTAATGACTGAAATGTTTTTTTTTTATCTGAAGTTTATATGCCCTAGAACGATCATCATCTACTCTGATTCCAGTCAATGGCAAGTATAAACATTAATTATGGTACTGATATGGAAAGGTACTACAGAGATGATTGGTTTAGATCCCTGTATTTTTCTCAAGGGAAACAGAGGCTAAAAGACTCACTAAAGACACACTAAAGCAGTATCTTTTCCTCTATTCCATAAATGCAAAGTTAATTCATTGTTATATTTTCAAATACAAGTTTCAAAATTTAAAATAATCGTTACTGAAGGTTGATAAGATTGTATCCTCTACAGAAGTACAGAAGTACAACACAAACACACACACACGTACACACACACACACACATGCACACACACATATGCACCAGAAAATGCTTCTGGATCTTCTTAGGATACCAGATTTGTCAAACTTTGTAAGAAGTCTATGAATGAAACACAATATGATAACATACCCTAATGTGGAAGTGTGGAAGTGTCACTGAAGTATAGATAAGCTGAGTCAGAAAAAAATACACCAAAAAAAAAAAAAAAGAAAAAGAAAAGGTAATCAACTTAGCTTTACCAAAAACAATACAACAAACACCTTAATGGAAAATCCATTCTTTATCATTAGTAGTGAGAAGAATGGGGAGGGGAGCTTTGTCACCTTGTTGACTCTATCCTATGTTTTCAGAACATTGTCCACATTTCCAGTTGGAAGGAGAAAGTGTGTCTTTCTGATTTTAATCCCATACAGGTTTGTTCCCAAAATTCTCTGAGTCACTCAGCATGTACTCTTTGCATTTTAACTATACTTCTCTTATTTACCTATATTCCTGTTAGTTAACTATATTCCCATATTTGCATAAAATGCAAATATTCCTGAAATCAGATGTGAAAAAGACCTGGGTTTGAATATTTATTGTGCTACTTATCTAATTCTGTGACCTTGGATACTTTTCTTAATGTGTCTATCTTAAGTTTCCTTATTTGAAAAACAGACTTGAAAACTACTTCATAAGGTTGCCAAAACAACTAAACAAAATCAGAGTAGATTTTGACAACTCTAAAGTGTATAACGATTTAGTTTTTTTAAAAAGTGTTTAGACCTCAGCTATTATATTCCGCTAAATCAAACCAAATTAGATAATCCATGCAAGGCACATGTAATACTGACTACAACATAAAACATGTGAGATAAAATTGTTTTTACCTCACAGGGTTGTTGTCAAGATTAAAGAAGTTAAACATACCAAGCACCGTCCCCAGCACATAATAAAAACTCAATAAGTATTGGCTTTTCAATTGTCAACATCATTGTCATCGTGATTATCTTTAATGCATCCTACTGTCAACTGCCCTCTCTTTCCCCACAAAAAGCACCCTCAAACATATATCAACTCTAAAGTGCATATAGCATTTTACACACATAATCTAGGGATACCATGGATGTATGGGGGGAGAGGGAAGGATGATAGGAAGAAATCTAGGGGGGAATAAACAATGTAGCATACTCTTTACTACCCCAAGAAGCCAAATAAAACTTATGCAATCATTTAATTCTGGAAAATGCACAATCATACACACATGCAAAAACACATATATATATGTGTGTGTGTGTGTGTGTATATATGTATATTATATATACGAAGACATATATATTATAGGAGGGGCACAGAGAAGAGTCAAGAGACTTGGGTGTGCATAATGTGGGGATCATTCTGATTTAGGATGGGGCATATCATATTGTTACTACATATGCATTTATGATTATAAAACAACACAACTCCTCAAAAAATTTTTAAAAAAAAACTAGCACCCACAAAACATTACTAACCCTAGAGAATAAGGGAATGGATAGAGGAACAGAATAAAATGAGAACATAAATTACCAAATTGAACCAGCAAGTTTCCAGTGGAAGAAATAAGCTATAAAATCTTGCCTGAGTGGAATTCAGGACTGGCAAATTTATGGCACTACCTCAGTTCATGTGCCTCTGTCAGCCTAGGGGCCAACACATAAGCATTTACCCATGAAAGTGAATTTATTGGCTCATGGCAGGAAACAATATACCAATGACATCAAGCTAGTTCTCAAACTTTTTTTTTAAATAAAACAAACAACATTACTAGGGAAATGAAAATCCCCAGCAGTTCGATTAAATGAAGAACTGGTTAAGATTGAATCAGGCTCACTCCTTTTAATGCTATTGCTTTGTTTTTCTACTTTCCAAAAAGCCAAGCTTTGAAAATTAGAATTTCTCCATTAGAGCAATGCTATGCTAATATTACAGCGTGTGAATTGCTGATTATTCACTATGTGTAAAAATACATAAAGCACAAAAGTAAGAGTGATTTACATTTGCAAAAGCTTTTGTCTCAAATACAAACAGGAAAAAGTACCTAATATTGTTTGTGTACCAGTTTCTGAACATCAAAAGTACATAAATAACTATGTGTAACTCTTTTCCTTATGATAACTCTAATTTACAAATAACTTTAGGCTAAATTCTATAATTCCCACTGAAGTTAATGAAGGTTGGGTTCTGAATCCCATTCATATGGCCAAGGCTAAAGGACTCTGTGCCCAGAAGATATTTTTCTCTTTATAAAAATATAAGTGTAGGAACAGAGCAGTGGTGGCTCAGCGATTGGAGTGCTTGTCTGGCATGTGCAAGGACCTGGTCTCCAACCCCAGCACCACATACACAACTAAGCTTTGGTGAAACAAAGGCCAGATGAAAAATAAATAAAATTGATTCTCTCTTTTTACATTCTCTCCCTCTCTCTTAAAAATATGCCTAAGTGTATAAATATATACTAACATATTAGCATGTAGATATATAGGTAGATAATACATACATGTACACACGCTCACATATGGAAATGTGAAAAGGCATAGATACACACTATCCTCCAAATGTATTTCTATTATTCATTGTCACCATAAAGAATATTGAAACTTATTTAACTAAGTAACTGAGATTTGACTTTTTAGCAACTTTAATTATTTTTTATAAAAATCATTCTGAAATGTATCATACACTCTCGACCTTATGTAACGAATCATCAATTAGTGAGATTTCTACTTTTATCTCAAGTCACAATCTGAGGTCACATGTTAGTGTGAACTTGCACAGTGCACAGCATATACTCTGATTACAAAAGTCTTGATGGCACCAAGACCACTAAAGAGGAAGGGGACACCTAAAGATGCTCAGAGTTGTGCAGCTCTGCTGCCCCTCTGCCTGCTCAGAGCTCAGAATGCTTATTCTCTTCTGCCCCCTCCACTGCTTTGCCTTTCTTACTACTTCTGCTCTCTGCTGCTTTTCTTCAAGCATCTCTGCTTTCCTTTTTTCCCCAGTCATTCAACATTCTGTGCCAAGTGTGAGCTAGAACCTTGCTGAAGACCAGATGAAAAGCAGTGAATGACTCAGACACCTTTTCCTGCCCTGACAACAAAGAGTAAGTTTCTGCCTCTTTTCTCTACGTCCTTGAAGATTTTTTTAAAATCATGATTCTCTGATCTAACTTCTAACATCTTGATTCTATGGTCACTAATCAACAACAAAAACTTTTTTCTGCTGAGTGAAACAAGCATTATATTTCACTAGCACAGCAAGTTGCAATAAAACATTTTCCACTTCAAATTCTGCTGAAGTCACAAGAGGTGATAATTTGCCTCATGTTTACAAATGAGTTGCATGTCCATCAAAGAAGGACCTAGAAAGCAAGAGTTTAAAGGTCAGCGGGTGACCCTAAGCCCTTCTTCCACTTCTTATCAGGAATCCAGAGGCCACAGGGGATGCTTTAATGTTAGAAGAGATATTTGATGAGCTTTGAGTCCCCCACATCTACCTCAGCACAGTACGGGAAAGGGACAGCTTTGCTTTTCTTTCTGCTGTAATCTTGAAAAAAAGGACTTTGGTGGCACCATTTGGAAAGATTGATAGATGTCTCCTGGAGTGTAGAAGACACCACACCTGATTTAAAGTAACCCATGAGAAATGGACAGGGCACAACACTGACTGACACCTGGATGGAGAGGTTGCTGTGCTGGCATGGGTGGGTGGTGGGGGAAGATTTATGCAGGTTTCCCACACACTAAATCTGGCCCTGGAAAAGAATGGGCTGCTTTGGGATTCTCTTAGGTCCTTCCAAAGAATGCCTTCTGTAAGTGTGCCAACACCTCAGCAATCAGACAGTGGAGGACCTGTGGATGGATGTCTGGGAGCTGAGGGAACAGTGACGGCCAGAGGAGACTCATTCACATTCCTCACATTGAGATAGGTCCTGAAGAACCCTTGCAATAGGGTGGATGGCAATGTCCCCTTAAGGCACATATGCTTGGTCCCTACTGTGGTGCTATTGGGAGGTGGTGGAACCTTTGAGAGATAGGGTGTTTGGAGTGTCTTTAAGTCATCAAGAGTGTGCCCTTGAAGAGATTGTGGGACCCCAGCTTCTTCCTCTTTCTTTTTCTTCCTTGGTCATGATGTATTTTGCTCCACTGAATTCCCCCTCCTCAATGATGTCTGCATCACCCCAAAAGCAAAAAAAAAAAAAAAAAAAAAAAAAAAAAAAAACTGGGCAAATTGGTCACAGACTGGAAGCTCCAGAACTGTGAAATAAAATAACCTTTTCCTCTATACAAGTGAATTATCTTCAGGAAGTTTTTATAGCAACAGAAAGCTGACTAACACAACTATCACACACTCTGGGAAATTCTAAACAAAACAAAAATATAATCTTCAATTTTCTCACAATCTGTACAGGAATAGCATTCCTAGAAAATTTAGTATATGCTACAAATATGCCAAAAAGCATGCAAATGTGCATATCTAAGTGCATGATCATATGTTTCTAGACTCTAATAAACAGGGTTTTGTTTTGTTTTGTTTTTTTGTCCTACACAAATGCCTGGTGAAGAATTTGAAACTTTTGTAGGATAAGAGATAATATTTTATATTGTAGGACTGCTATCATCTCACACACTAAATACCTTTGATGCCCTTTAATCACTAGGGCAAGCAAAATTCATTCCCCAATATTTTTAAACATCTCCTAACAGTCATTGTTAACGCCTTTGAGAACCACTGAGAATCAGTCAATCT
This sequence comes from Aplodontia rufa, assembly GCA_004027875.1. Classification (NCBI taxonomy): domain Eukaryota; kingdom Metazoa; phylum Chordata; class Mammalia; order Rodentia; family Aplodontiidae; genus Aplodontia; species Aplodontia rufa. Next base: position 90,734 of record PVKS010003689.1, on the reverse strand, counting down.
AGATTGACAAGGTTGGTAGATGCTCCCTTTCTTGTTAGGATATGCATATGTATTTTCAGGGGAGATGAGCACAAGCTAAGGGAGTGATTCCAATTTCTCTGGTAGAGAAATTCATTGCTTATAACAATATGAAGATATTTTTCTTCCCTGTTGGATTATTTTGCAACAAAAAATCACACTCTAAAATATTTCTAAGTATTAACTGGGGGACTCTAGTAATCTATCTGCATATAATATAAGCCATTTTCCTTAGTTGTCATATATATTTATATTAAATACTTAAGCCTGTGAAAAACTAAATAAGATTTTCTTCAGTCATATACATGCAGACAATTTAAATCTAATTGCATTTGAATCCAAAAGACTAAATAAATATATTGAGAAAAAATTTGTAGACGGTAATTAGGTAGACTATTAAAAAATAAAAACACGAGGCAGAGCAAGATAACAACTGAGTAAGGTTCTCCATCAAGCTCTGCCATAGGCACACCGAGTTGAACAGTTATGCATGCACAACTAAATTCAGCAGAGGTAGGGAAACCAGGTGAGACCACAGTGCATATTTGTAATGTATGAAGACAGCAGGAAGGAAGGAGATGCCTGGTTGAACCCTCCTCCAGCTCCAAAGGCCCAGCACACAGAGAAAGACCATTTGCCTGGGGGAGGGAGTGAAAATTAAGTCCAGGTTTTAGATTGGAAATCCAGTACTATGCCCACCATGAGGAGCCCAGTGCTGGGGAAACCTCATGACTCCTACTGTCAGGGCAAATGCTTGTAGACTGAGCCACTGGAACTGACCTGCCTTCGCTACCCTTTCTCCAACTTAAGGCAATAGTGTGGGAAGCAGGGCTGCCTGCTGGGGAGAAGGGCATGAAAACTAGCTCAGGCTTTGGCTTGGAGTTCAATTATAGGTCTGCCTTGGTAAGACAAAGTGCTTGGTAGAAACTGAAGGTCTCTGCACCATTTCCAGCCTTGGAATGGGCCTGTGCAACTCCTGTCATCCTTCTGAGATGGAGCAGGCCCCTGTAGCTCTGAGACTCAGGGGCCACCCAGTTAAGCTTTAGCCTTGGTCAGTAAGAGTTTGTCTTTATCATCTGTTTACCAACCTCAAGCAGCACAACTATCTCTAGGCCAGTGCTCATAGAAGCGGAACTAGACCTGAATGCCCTGTGATAGACTCATATTTCTGCCTGCATAATTACCAGCTGTAGCACTGGCCTCCATGTACCCCTTGTGGCTGTGAAACTCATGTGTCTCAGCTTAACATCAGCTTCAGTGACCAAGGGAGTGACTTCTTCAACACTACCATCCACCAACTTTGGGCAGTAAATATGGTGTAAGACAACTCAGGACAGGGTATTATGTATAAAGCTTTATCCTAGAACTTAGTACGGGGCTGGTGAAACCTAACACTGGGCATATCCTAATAGCTGTCAGTATAAGGGCAGAACAGAACTTCTGCTGCATGTCCAGTGGCACGGGGAGTCATGTTACTCCAGTGGATTAGAATTCAGTTCTACCTCGTGCCACCTGTGGTTGGTGCAGCCATTGTGGGCCACCCAAAACTCCACTTGAGCAATAGGCAATCCATAGTAGTATGGATTTTGACCCAACCCTATTGTTGTGCTGGTCTTGGCCACCTGTGGGTTCATGGTGTGACATAGCTCAGCAGCACTGGTGCCCACAGGTGTGACATAGTGGTCTTGCAGTGCCAGACTCTAGGCCAGCAACTGGGGAGAAGGCATCTGTGCCTGCACCAGCCCCAGGGTAAGGCTTGAGGGGACAGACTTCTCTTTCTAGGTACTCTCCCAGTTGTTTCTGAACACACCAACAACAATGTTTTGGAGAAAAATCTGAGTTTGGATCGCCCTCCAGCACTGAAACTGTCATAACTCACCAATTGCAGACTCCTGGCAGATCTGAACCTGAGCCCCACCCAGTGCTGATGTAGTATAAGTGACTACAGTTTCAGAGAAGATAAGCATCCTGCTTGGAATCTCTATAAAGGCAGGCACAAACAAAACCACATTAGGAAGTCTGGAATAAACACCTCATCCTTCAATGCCCATATGGGGTCAGATGAGAACAAGCCTCAAAAGCTTTCAGGAAACCATGACTTCATCCACTAGCCAAAATAAGGTGCTAGAAACTTATCAGATAATAATCAGTATGGGAGAACTATCAGAGAAAGAATTTAACACAGCTATTTTAAAGAAATTCAATGAGCATGAAGAAAATGCAGAGAAAAGTTTTAATACCCTAACATAGAAACTTAACAAAGAGAAGGAATCAATTTTAAAAAAATTAAACAGAACCTTTCAACTGAAAATTAAACTCAGCAAAATAAAAAACATGATAGAAGGCATCAATAGCAGGATAAATCAATCAGCAGAAAGAATCAGTAAGCTCAAAGACAGCTATTTGAAAATACACAGGAGAAAAACATAAAGGAAAGGAATGAAGATGAATAAAGAAAGTTTATGGAAACTTTGGGAAAGTATTAAAAGAATAAATATTTGGATTATTTGGGTTCAAGAAGTATTTGAGAAAGCCCAAGTGATAGAAAGCATATTCAAAGAAATAACAGGAAATGTCCCAAAGCTAGGGAAGGAACCTAGCTTCCTGTACTCAGGTACAGGAAGGTCAAAGATTAGCAGTCAAATTTAACTCAGCCAAGTCTACCCAAGACATCTTTGACTCAAACTTTCAAAGGTAAAAAATAAAAAGATGCTAAAGACTACAAGAGAAAAGAAACTACGAATAGGGGTACTCAAATTTGCCAGGCAGCAGACTTACCAGAAACCTTACAGGCCAGGAAACAGTGGTGTGAAATTTTCATAGCCCAAAAGAAAAAAATAAAAAAAAAAAAAAACAACTGTTAACTGAGAATACTATACCCATCAACGCTATCCTTCATAAATAAAGAAGAGATTTAAATTTAAAAATCAGTAGAAATGAAAGAGATAAAGACATGCATGCCAAGACAAATGAAAGCTGAAAGAATATATTCTCACCATACCTGTTCTACAAGAAACACTTCAGGAAGTTCTTCAAACTGAAATAAACATGTTAATGAGTGAGAAGAAAATAAAGGAAGGTATAAAGCTCACTGGGAAGAGTAATTATACAAATACTGGATGCTTTAATATTGTAAACACGGTAGATAAGCCATTCTTATTTTTAGGTTGAAGACTTAAAAACAACCAATTAAAAATAATAATAACCAGCTAGGCATGGTGGCTCATGCCTGTAATCCTAGCAACTTGGATGGCTGAGGCAGGAGGATTGCAATTTCAAAGCCAGCCTCAGCAACTTAATGAGGCCCTAAGCATACCCTGTCTCAAAATAAAATATAAAAAAGGCTAGAGATGGGGCTGGAGCGGTGGCTCAGTGGTTTCGGAGCTTGCCTGGCAAGCGCAAGGACCCAAGTTCAAACCCCAGCACCAGGTACACAAGTAAGTGTTGGAGCAACTAAGGCCATATGAAAAACTAAATAAAGTTGTTTCTCCCTTTCTCTGTCTCTCTCTTTCACTGTCCCTCTCTCTTAAAAAAAAAAAAAAAGGCTAAAGATATGGCTCAGTAGGTAAGCACCCTGGGTTCAATCCCTGGTACCCTCCCAAAATAATAATAATAATAATAATAATAATAATAATAATGACAATATTAATATGTTAAGAAATGTTAAGGAATATGGATCAAACATTCAAAATATGGAGAAGAATACAGAGTGCATGAAGTTTTCTCTTGTTCTTTTATTCCATTCAGTCACTCTAGTATTTTGATCAAAGAATTTAATTCATTTACATTGAAGATGTTTTATTTTGCTCTTTTGTTTGTATGCAACATTTTCTCTTGTTTTAAATATTTGTAGGTAATATCTTCTCATATTCTTTTTTGCATGTTTGTTTCTGGTCTTAGTTTTGTAATCATTTGAAGTTGCTATCATTTCAATTTAGCTTATTATAATCAAAATATAATTTTGCAATTCTCATAACAACTACAAAGCAAAATCTAAAATAGATAAGTGTGAAATAATAAGTATTATTATTATTTAATTCAATTAAATAATAAATTATTATTTATTAAAATAATAAATATTTATTATTAAATTAATTTAATATTATTAAATTAAATTAATTATTTAAGTGTGAATTAAAACACACTATTAGAGAACATCATTTTACCATAAAAGAAGACTGTATGGGAGGGAGAAGGAAAGAAAGGAACTATAATGAAACTAGAAAGCAATGTACATAATAGCTAGAGTAAAGCTATACCTACCAATAATTACCTTGGATGTAAATAGATTAACTTCTCCAATCAAAAACTGGAGTAACTAAATGGATTTAAAAGAAAAGATCCAACTATATGTTGCACACAAAAGCTTACTTCACCTCTAAGAACACACATAGAAATAAAATAAAAGGATAGAATAAGATCCATGAAAATTGGATTCAAAAGAAAGCAGGAGTAGCTACACTAATATTGGATAAAATAGAATTTAAATAAAAAGCAGTAAAGAGCCAAGGAAGAGCTGGTGTCTGGCTCAGCAGTTACAGCACTTGCCTGGCATGTGCAAGGCTCTGAGTTCGAACCCCAGTACCTCATACACAACTAAGTGTCAGAAAAACAAAAAACAGATTTAAAAAAATGATTATCTCTCATTCTCTTCCTTTCTCTCTTTAAAAAAATTGGAAGGTCATTAAATAATAATAAAGAGATCAATTTAGTTAGAGGAAATAATAGTTCTACACATATATGCATCCAATATTAGCACCCAAATATATCGAACAAATACTAACAGACCTAAAAGGGAGAGAAAAATTCCAATACAATAAGAGTTGGGGATTTTAACATCACATTTTCAGCAACAGAAGAAACTTTGGAAACTGCAAATATATAAAATAAACAACTTAATTTTGAAAAGCAAAAGATCAAGGAGGAAATTTTAAAATTCCTTGAAACAAACGAAAATGGAAATGCACCATACTAAAACCTACGGGCCACAGCAAAAGCAATACTAAAAGTTTATAGTAATCCATGCTCATATTAGAAAGATCTCAAGTAAACAACCTATCACCGCATCTCAAGGAACTAGAGAAAAACAAGAATAAACCAAATCCAAATGTGTAGAAGGAAAGAAATAGTAAAGATCAGTGCATAAATAAATGAAGGAACAAAAAAAATACATAAGATCAATGAACAGGCTCTTGAAAAACATAAACAAAATAGAAAATTCCATATAACTAAGCTAACTCAGAAATAAGTAACATCAGAGATAAAAAAAAGGGAGATAGCTGCACTCTTATCACAGAAACACAAAGGGGCAATAGAGATTATTATGAACAACTATAGGCCAACAAATTTGATAACCTGGAAGAAAGGATAAATTCCTAAACACATACACCTTACCAAGATTGAATCATGGAGAAATAGAAAATCTGAACTCATCAATCACAAGTAAGGAGATTGAATCAGTAATGAAAAGCCTCCCATCAAAGAAGACCCCAGGACCACTTCAGGATTTGTTTCTGAATTCTACCAAACATTTAAAGAAGAACTAACATAAATTTTCTTAAGTTATTCCAAAAAAATAGAAGAGGAAGGCATTCTTCCAAATACATTCTAGTAGGCTAAGAGTACCCTGATACCAAAACCACATAACAATGCAACAACAAACAGAAAAACTATGTCCAGTATTCTCAATAAACAAATGCAAAAATATGCAATGAAATACTAGCATGCTGAATCCATGATACACCACATCAACAGAATGTGGGATAAAACACATATGGCCATCTTAGCATATGCAGAAAAGTCATTTGATAAAATTCAACATCCTTTCATGATCAAAACACTGAACAAATTGATGTGGAAGGGATGTGCCTCAATATAATAAAGGTCCTGTATAATAAATAAACAACTAACATTGCACTGTATGAGAGAAAACTTTCTCTCTAAACTCTGGAACAAGAAAAGGATGCCTGCTTTCACGAACACTTTTATTCAACATAGTTCTGGAAACCCTAGCCAGAGCAATCAGGCAAGAAAATGAAACAAATGGCATCCAAATGAAAAAAGAGGTCAAATTCTCACTGTTTACATGTGACGTGACCTCACAAATAGAGAACTCTCCCCAAAAAATCTACCAACCCATTATTAGTACTAATAAATCAGCATACAAAAATAACAGCATTGCTATATGCCAAAAGCAAATGATTTATAATGGAAATTTTAAACATCTACTTAAAATAGCTACAAAAAATGAAATGAATTTAACTAGAGTTAAAGGAACTCCTCAATGAAAATTATAATGCACGGATGAAAGAAATTATAAGGGACACACATAAACAAAATGGAATGATGTATCATATTCAGGGATTGGATCAACACTATTAAAATTTCCATATTACCCAAAGCGATCTATAGATTCAGTGGAATCCTTATCAAAATACTAACGGCATTCTTTACAAAAATAGCAAAAACAATTCTAAAATTTATAATGAGAGAGAGAGAGAGAGAGAGAGAGAGAGGATGAGAGATAGAGAGAGAGAGAGAAGAGAAAGAAAGAGGAAAATATCCTGAATGACTAAAACTATCTTAAGGAAAAAAAAAAACAACAACAACCAGAAGCGATCACATTGCCTGACTTCAAAACATATTAACAAACTGTATTAATCAAAACAGCATGATACTGGCATAAAACATAAACTTAGTCACTTAGACCAATGGAACAGAATAGAGAGCCTAGAAGTAAATCCATGCATCCACAGTCAATTAATATTCAATGAAGGTGGTAAGAACAGGCATTGAATAAAGGATAGTCTTTTCAATAAATGGTGTTGAGAACACTGGATGTCCAAATGGAGAAGAAAGAAGCTAGACTTCTATCTCTCACCAATTACAAAGATCAACTTAAAATGGAGTAAAGACTTAAATGTAAAACATAAAACTTATGGAAGAAAACATGGAGGAATTGCTTCAGGACATTGGAATGTGTACAGATTTTTTCCCCTAAAGGCACAGGAAACAAAAAGCAAAAGTAAACAAATAGAATTACATTGAAGTAAAAATCTTCTTTTTTAAAATTTTTTTATTCAATATACATGGCCTTACAATCAGGAAGGATTCATCATCAAACAATCAAGAACAGCAGAGCAGAGTAATGACAGAACAAGCCAATACTGGTGTCAGACCATGGTTTCCCCCCTTTGGGTTCCCCATGGTTCCATGTTTCACTTTACTTAAGCCCCTAGTTAATTGGACTTCTCATGGAAGTTGGAGGTTCCCCACAGATTAGATTCACCCATTCTTCCTCCCTCTGGTCCCCTTGATGCCCTTCCTATTCCCTTCCCACCTCCCTACCCTGTCCCTACTTCCCCCAAGGAATCTTAGCACAGTTCCCCATGATCATGTAAGAATTCATACATGTTGAGTTAATTGTTAGATTAGCCATCTAACAATCTGATTCTGCTTATATTCTAGCTTCCACAAATGAGAGAAAACATTCAGCCCTTGAGTCTCAGAGTTTGGGATATTTCACTTAGCAAAATTTTTTCCATCTCCATCCATTTGGCTACAAATGCCATATCATTTTCTCTAATAGCTGAGTAGTATTCCATTGTATATATGTACCACAGTTTTTGGATCCATTCATCAAGCGAGGGGCATCTGGGTTGGTTCATAGTTTAGCTATAGTAAATTGGGCTGCTATAAACAATGATGAAGCTGTATCTCTATAGTAAGCCAATCCTAGCTCTTTGGGGAAGATTCCCAGGAGTGGGATAGCTGGGTCAAAAGGCAGTTCCAGCCCTAATTTTTTGAGGAGTCTCCACACTGCTTTCCAGAGTGGCTGTACAAGTTTGCAGTCCCACCAGCAACGTAACAGTGTTTCTCTTTTCCCACAGACTCTCCAGCACCTGTCACTGTTTTTATTCTTCATTTTTGCCACTCTGACCAGAGTGAGGTGAAATCTCAGTGAAGTTTTGATTTGCATTTCTCTTATTGCTAGTGAGGTAGAGCATTTTCTCATATGATTATGGGCTTTTTTGATTTCCTCTGTTGAGAGACTTCTTTTTAGTTCCATAGCCCATTTATTAATTGGGTTATTAGTGGTTTGGTATTTAATTTTTTGAGTTCTTTGTATACTCTGGATATTAGCCCTCTGTCCAATGTGTAGCAGGCAAAAATTTTCTCCCATTCTGTAGTTTCCCTCTTGAGATTCTTAACAAAGTCCGTAGATGTGCAAAAGCTTTTTAGTTTAATTGCATCCCATGAGTTTATTCTTGATTTTACCGCTTGCGCCATGGGAGTCCTGTTAAGGAAGGCTGTGCCAACCCCTATGTCATATAATGTCGATCCTACTTCTTTTTCAAGCAATTGTAGAGTTGCTGGTTTAATATCCAGATCCTTGAACCATTCTGATTTAATTTTTGTGCAGGGTGAAAGGTAAGGATTCAATTTCAGTTGTCTACACATGGCTGTCCAATATGTCCAACACCATTTGTTGAACAGGCTATCATTCTTCCACACTACACTTTTGCCCCCTTTATCAAATATCAGATATCAAATTATCAAATGTCAAATTAAAGGTATGAGGTTTCGTCTCAGAGTCCTCTATTCTATTCCATTGGTCTTCCATTCTGTTTTGGTACGAATACCATGCTGTTTTTGTCACTATAGCCTTGTAGTATAACTTCAGGGCAGGGATTGAGATGCTTCCTGCCTCCTCCTTGCTGAGTAATGTTTTGGCTATTCTGAGTCTTCTGTTATTCCATACAAATTTGAGTATTGCTTTTTCTATATCCATGAAGAATGACATCGGTATCTTGATAGGGATTGCATTAAATCTGTATAGGTAAAATGGCCATTTTGATGATATTGATTCTACCTAACCATGAACGTGGAATGTTTTTCCCTCTACTCAGATCTTCTATAATTTCTTTTTTAAAGTTTGATAATTTTCATTGTATAGGTCCTTGACATCCTTTGTGAGATTTATGCCCAAGTATTTTATTTTTTTGGAGGAGATGGTGAAAGGAACAGACTTCCTAATTTCTTCTTCAGTGACCTTGTTGCTGGAGTACGGGAAAGCTAATGATTTATTGGTGTTAATCTTATAACCAGCCACTTTGCTAAAGTTATTTATGAGCTCCAGGAGTCTCTTGGTTGAGCTTATAGGACATTCTAAGTAGAGGATCATGTCATCTGCAAATAGAGACAACTTGACTTCTTCTTTTCCTGTTCGAATTCCTTTGATTTCCTTCTCTTGTCTGATGGCTCTGGCAAGAGTTTCAAGGAATATATTGAATAAGAGTGGTGAAAGTGGACAGCCTTGTCTCATTCCTGAATTAAGAGGAAATGATTTCAGTCTTTCACCATTGAGTATAATGTTTGCTTTGGGTCTGTCGTAAATGGATCTAACATAGTTAAAGTATCTTCCCTTGATCCCTATCTTCTCCAGAGCTTTGAGCATAAAGTGGTGTCGAATTTTATTAAAGGCCTTTTCTGCATCAATTGAGATGATTATATGATTTTTATTTTTAATTCTATTTAAGTGGTGAATTACATTTGTTGATTTGCGAATATTGAACCAGCCCTGTTTTCCAGGAATGAAGCCCACTTGATCATGATGTATTATCTTTTTAATGCACTTTTGCATCTTATTAGCTAGAATTTTATTAAGGATTTTTGCATCTATGTTCATCAGGGAAATTGGCCTATAGTTTTCTTTTCTTGATGAGTCTTTGTTAGATTTTTGTATGAGAGTTATATTTGCTTCATAAAAAGTGTTTGGTGGTGCTCCAATCCTATCAATTTCATCAAAAAGCCTGTAGAGGATCAGTGATAATTCTTCTGAGAACATTTGTTAGAATTCTGCCATGAATCTATCCAGTCCAGGAGTTTTCTTTTTTGGAAGGCCTTTGATTGCTGCTTCTATTTCAGAACCTGAGATAGGTTGGTTTAGATTTTCAATGTCTTCTGGTGTTAATCTGGGGGTGTTGTATGTGGCTAAGTATCTGTCCATATCTTCCAGATTATCAAACATTTTCAAAATAAGATCTGATAATCTCCTGTATTTTGGTTGAGTCTATGGCGATATCTCCATTTTCATCTTTGATTTTATTGATTTGCTTCATTTCAATCTTCTTTTTGGTGAGGTTGGCAAGGGGTCTGTCGATCTTATTTATTTTTTCAAAGACCCAACTTTTTGTTTTATTGATACTTTGTAATTTTTTTTGTTCTCAATGTCATTAATTTCAGCTCTGATTTTAGTTATTTCCAGTCTTCTGTTAGCTTTGGGATTGGATTGTTCCTCTTTTTGTTGGAGTTTGAGTTGGAGCATAAGACTATTTATTTGGGCTCTTTTCAGATTTTTTTTTAATTCAATAAACATGGTCTTACAACAGGAGGGGTTCATCATCATACAATTAAGAACAAAAGTGTAATGACAGAACAAGCCAATATTGGTGTCAGACCATGGTTTCCCCTTTGGGTTCCCCATGGTTCCATGTTTCACTTTACTTAAGACCCAAGTTAATTGGACTTCTTGTGGAAGTCAGAGGTTCCCCTCAGGTTAGATTCCCCCATACTACCTCCCTCTGGTCACTTTGATGTCCTTCCTATTCCTTTCCCCCCTCCCTAATCTCCTCCCTACGTCCCCTCTTTCCAGATTTTTGATGTATACATTCAGCGCTATAAATTTACCTCTTAAGTATGCTCTCATATTATCCCAGAGGTTTCTATATGTTGTTTCATCATTCTCATTCATTTCCAAGAATTTCTTGATTTCTGATCTCATTTGGTCTTTTATCCATTCTTCATTTAAAAGGGTATTATTCAATTTCCAAGTATTAGAGTCGCTTCTGTTGCTTTTTTTGTTATTGATTGCTGAGATCATGGCATTGTGATCTGACAGGATACATGGGACTATATCGACTTTCTTGAATTTGTTAAGGTTAGCTCTGTGGACTAGGATGTGGTCTATTTTTGAGAAGGATCTTTGAGCTTCTGAGAAGAAGGTAAATTCAGTTGATTTAGAATGTAATATTCTATAGATGTCTTTTAAGCCCAATTGGTTAATAGAGAAATTCAGATTGGAGATATCTTTGTTAATTTTTTGTTTTGATGATCTGTCCAATGTTGATAGTGGTGTTTTGAAGTCCCCCAGTATTATTGGGTTAAGGTCTATGAGGGGTTTAATGTCCTTGAGTATTTTTCCCATGTATTTGTTGGAATTGTGATTGGGGGCATAAATGTTAATTATTGTTAAGTCTTCTTGTTTAATTGTGCCTTTTACTATGATGTAGTGTCCATCTTTGTCCTTTCTAAGTAGTTTTGGATCAAAGTTAATTTTATCAGACATTAGGATCACTATGCCAGCTTGCTTTATTGGGCCACAGGCTTGGTAGACATTTTGCCAACCTTTCACCTTCAGTCTGTATCTATTTTTGGGTATGAGGTGTGTCTCTTGCAGACAACATATTTTGGATTTTGTTTTTTGATCCAGGAAGCCAGTCTGTGTCTTTTAATTGGGGCATGAGGCCATTCACATTCAGAGTTAGGATAGATATGGGAATCTGAGTCCCAGACTTTGTGTTTGTTGCTGTGTTTTGTGCCATCTTGGGTTTCTACTGGAGTATATTGTGATTGTAGACACTCTCTTGTTTAGGGATTTAGAGAATTATTAGTGTGTTCTTCTGAATGGAGAATGTTCTTAAGGATATTCTGTAATGCAGGATTTTTGTTCATGTATCTTGCTAGCTTGAATTTATCATTGAAGTATTTAATTTCTCCGTCACATTTAAAGCTGAGTTTTGCAGGGTATATTAACTTTGGCTGGAAATTGTTCTCTTTCAGGACTTGAAAAATATTGTTCCAAGCTCTTCTGGCCTTCATCGTCTGGTCTTAAAACTCCATAGTGATTCTGATTGGTCTGCCTCTGAACGTGAATTGGGGCTTCTCCCTTGCTGCTTTTAGAATTCTTTCTTCAGTTTCTCTGTTAATAATTTTATATATGATATGTCTTGGTGAATTTCTCATTTGGTTAGGTCTTTTTGGTGTTCTATAGGTGTCTTGGATATGATACTCTGGATCAATCCTGATATGAGGAAAGTTTTCCCTGATTATTTCATTCAATATATTCTTAATGCCTCCTGTTTGTTGTTCAATGTTTTCTTCCAGTCCAAATACTCTCAGGTTGTTTCTTCTCATCTCATCAAATATTTGTTGGAAGTTTTGGTCATGCATGATAAGTTTCTTTTCTTGCCTGTCTTCCTTGAACTCGACATTGCTCAACCTGTCTTCATTATCTGATGTTCGTTCTTCGAGGGCTGAGGTTCTATTTTCTGTTGTGTTTACTCTGGTGTTAGTATCTTGTAGTGAGGATTTGATTTGGTTGACAGTATTTTTCAATTCTGATAGCTCTGCTACATCTTTCTTCAGGATGTCTAATTCTTTATAAACATCATCTTTCATTTCATGGAATTGTTCCCTTATTTCCTTATGAAAGTTGTCTCTCATCACCTGAAACTGCTTTCTGATCTCATTCCTTAATTCTTCTTTCAACTCCTTGATTGAGTTACTGATCATATTGTTGATGTATTTTTCTTGGTTTTCATCCAGGACCCCTGCCATGGAGTCCTTGGATGGAGAGCTGTGAGGGTGAGGGTGAGGATGGGAGAAATTACCCCTTTTCCTCATTTTCAGACACAGGGGATGGGTCTTGAAGACCAATTATGTTAGTTACTGTTGTAAGGGTTATTGGAGCTTCTTATGCCTGTGCTTCATTGGGCTGGAGTGCTACTTGGGAAGAACAGCTCAACGTCTTCCAATTCAGTCAGTGAAGAAATGTGAGCCTATAGGTACATATACTGAACAGTTTCAACTAAAGCAGATATAATTATGATTAGCACCTTTAGAAGCAGTTTTCTTCCATGAGAGCTGTCACAATATGTTAAGATAACCAGGAAATCATCAATGTTTATAGCAGCTCAATTTACTAAAGCTAGATTATGGAACCAACCCAGATGCCCCTCACTCGATGAGTGGATTCAAAAACTTTGGTACATATATAAAATGGAATACTACTCGGCCATTAGAGAAGGCGATATTATGGCTTTTGCAGCCAAATGGATGGAGATGGAACGAATTATGCTAAGTGAAGTATCCCAATCTCAGAGACTCATAAGCCAAATGGTATCTCTCATCTGTGGAAGCTAGAATACATGAGGAAGCAGTATGTTAGACAGCTAAGCTAATAATAACTTCAAACTGTATGATTCTCAGCGCAACAGGGAGATGACTCCCTAGGATACTTGGAGGCGTAGGGAGGGGGAAAGGGAGGAGGGTGAAGGTGGAACTCCTAGGAGACTGGAGAATGGAACTATGGGGGAATCATCTCAGAAGGAGATCTCTGCCCTCCATGAGATATCCATTTAACTCAGGAGTTCTTCTGGGGGAAACAGCAACCAGGGGAACCCAAGATGGCATCCATGATATGACATTAGCCCTGGATAACTAAATATACATTGGTTCTTGAATGTTTGATAATGTTTCCCCCTCAATTGTATCTCTATATCCATCTAATAAAAAAAAAGATAACCAGCAAATACCCATTTTGAAGAATGATCTTCAGTTGGCAGGGAGTCAGAAGATGGGGGAAAGTACAACCTAGAAATCCAAGGATGTGGAGTAGGGAGGTAGTGTGAAGCTCCTGAGTTAGAATAAAGAACTAGAAGTTGATAGCATGTATACAGCAATTCAATTAGGAATAAGGAAAAGATAAAAATGGGATGGGAGTAGGTTAAAGGCTTTGAGTGAGGAAGAGAGATAGCAGGATAAAGTTTAGGAATTGAGAGAGTAGGGGACAAAGAGGTTAATTTGAAGAGAGAAAGAACAAGAAAGAAAAAGAAAAAAATAAAAGATATGGGTTTAGCTCAGTGGAAGAACTAAATCGGCAAGGCCCCAAGTTCGGTCCTCAGTCCTGAAAAAGAAAAAAGAGAGAGAGAGAGAGAGAAAGAAAGAAAAAAGGAAAAAGTAAAAAAAGAAAGAAAGAGCGTGCCCTAGGGGAAGCAGGAATAGCAGTGGTAAAATATAGGAGGGATAAAAGAGATATTAGTAAGATTTGGGAGATCGCAAAAAGGTAGAAGCACACGTAGTTAAAGGAAGTCAAACACAGTAAACTTCTGATACTAACTGAGCTGACCAGAATCCCTCTGTTCAGAAGGGAGGAGAAGGAGGTGAGCAAGCTTACAAATATACAAACTAAAACAAACAAGAACATAAAAAAGAGAATAAAAATAAAAAGGAGTGCAGAAAAATAAAAAAATAGCTAATATTTTATATGTCCATGAACCAATAAACTGATCCAGCTATTATATCAATACACATCAGGTACAGGAGATAAGCAGAAGGCAAGAAAGAAAGAAAAAAATGTACATATGTATGAAAAATCAGATAAAAAGTAAAAAATTCTTAATGAAAACTTGAAACTACAGACAGTAAGGGCAACTCTGGGAACTTTGTTAGGAAATGATCACTGTCATTCTGGGTTTCGATATGAATGTCTCTCAGTCTGTGGTTATGTGATCTCACAAAAAGGACTGGGGTATCCTTGGACTCCTGGGATTTCTAGGAGGGACTTCCACTGAAGAGGACTGGTCCTGGTAAGCACTGATGTTTGCCAGCCTCCCAGGGGAACTGAAGCCAGAAGAATTAATGAGCAGAGAGTATGGATGGTTTCTATTCTCCCTCTATTGGGAGATGCATGCACTGTCTCTTGTGGCAGATGACTCAGAGCCTTTAACTTGTCATGTGATCCTCTGGCTAAGGGGAGTGGACAGGGCAGGGATTTGGTCCCCTTTATTCCACAAACTGAAGACCTCCTAAGAAGGGTGGAGTCTGGGCCTGGTCAAGGCCTTCTCTTCCTGGATCAGACTGAAGCCCGTGGCCTTTTCCTGATTCAGTTTTCATAGGCTGCTCTAAAAAGCCAGAGGGAGCTGTGTCCTGGGGCTTGGAATGGCAGCCGGCTATCCTGTTTCACTGAGCGCCTCAGCGGGCCACTCTCACCCCCCGCAGTGTGTGAGCTCCATGGATGTCTGTAAATGCGCTTGCCTGATGCTCTGTTTTAATTAGGCACCAGATCACAGCAGCGATGGGGTTGGTGACTCTGTTTAGAGCCACAGCCGCAGCAGCCCCTTGCAGTCCCGCCCCAGCAGTTGGTCCACCTCGCGTGCACAGAATGTAACTGAGCCGACCTCCGTTCCTGGTGGGATGCATAAAATCCCTTTATCTCTCCTCGATCTAATGGCCACTCACCGATGGCAGTTCCGCCGGCATAAAGTAAACACAGCCAAACTACTGTGTTCCTGGTGTGGCAGAGAGAATCCTTTCTCCCTCTCCACACTTTGTCAGCTGCTTCCGATGGCATCTGCGCTGGCAGGAAGTCAGCACAGGCAACCGGCTGCATCCCTGGCGGGATGGAAAAAATCCCCTTTTTGTTCCTCCACTCGAAATTCCCAGGACTCGGCTCCTTAGAAAAGCTTCACAAACTAACACTAGAAGTTCGTATATAAATTCCCCTGAATATACCTTGGAAAATTGAAGATAAACTGGGATTTTCCCAACCAGACCTGGAGCCACAGGAAAACCTGCCTCTTTTCAGTTCGCCATCTTCCCACCTACTCCGAAGTAAAAATCTTCTACATAGCAAAGGAAACAATCAACAGAATGCAGAGACAACCCACAAAATGGGAGAAAATATTGGCAAAGTATACATCTGACAGGGACTGACATTCAGAATATATAAGGAATTCCCAAAACTTAATAGCCAAAAAAAGAAAAGAAAAAGAACCACCCCCCACACAAATATTCCCATTTAAAAATGGCGATAGATCTAAATAGAGGCTTCTCAAAAGAAGAAATAAATAGCCAACAGGCACATAAAAAAAAGTTCTTCAACATCACTGATCATCAGGGAAATGCAAATCAAAACCACAATGAGATATTGCTTCACCATAGTAGGAATGCTACTATCAAAAAGACTAAAGATAACAAGATCTGGCAGGACGTGGAGAAAGGGAAACCCTTGCACACTCTTGGTGGGAACATTAGTGAAATAAACAGAAAGTCAAGGACCATATGATCTCACTTATATGTAGAATTTAAAACAAAGTTGATCTTATAGAAGTTGAGAATAAGCATTGTGGTTACCAGAGGGTGGAAAGGATAGAGAAAAGTTGATCAATGGGTACTAAGTTATGCTTAAGAACAAGTTCTCACGTGTTATCGCACAGTGAAGGGGACTGTAGATAACAATTACATACTAAATATTTCAAAATGCTGGAAGAAAAAATTTTGGAAGTTCTTGCCATAAA
The DNA here is from genome assembly GCA_004027875.1 of Aplodontia rufa. Taxonomy (NCBI): domain Eukaryota; kingdom Metazoa; phylum Chordata; class Mammalia; order Rodentia; family Aplodontiidae; genus Aplodontia; species Aplodontia rufa. Next base: position 74,358 of record PVKS010003689.1, on the reverse strand, counting down.
TGAATGATAAATATTTTGGGAAATAGGTATACTTAACGTGATTTAAACATTGTGTACTGAATACACGTACTTAAACATTATACAGTACCCTATTAATATGTATAATTTTTATGTTTTTATGTATCAATTAAAAATAATCTTATTATTTTTTTGCTGTACTGGGGATCAAATCCAGGGCTTCAAACATGCTAGGAGAATGCTCTTTCACTGAATTACACCTTAGCCCTTAAAAATGTATACACACACATAAAAAATTTTTAAAAAACAAATTTTTCAAGGTGACTTCTAACTCTGAAAGTTTATGATTTTATGAATAGTTCCCATGAATAACAAAGTGCCAAAATTGATGAGTGCTAATGAATGTCTTGGTGGTAACAGTGATAATGGTGTGATAACTGGCCACACTCAAAATGCAAAGCCTTCAATCTCATGTAAGTAAATTGTCATCACCTAAAACATGTACTGACATGCAGTATAACAACAAAGGAGCTCTAGGAGGTATTTTGGAAGTACATACTACGATATTAGAAAGTGCACACAACCCTGGAATACATGATCATGTATAAGGAACAGGAAGCTTTACAGTTGACATGAAATTTCAAGAGGGTGCAGTTGATCTTGTTTTGTGATAATGCATAATAATTGTGGTACAAAGGCAAGCAGATAATGATCATTAATCAAAATAAGAAGGCTCACTTTGGACCTAATCTAAAGATAAGCTTCCTAAAAAGATTTTAACAGTTACAAAAAAACAAAAACAAAAAAACTAGCAATATCTTTATTCATTTGTTTAGTTAACTGAATTTTATTAGTGAATATTCTTTGTCAGACACTGCTCTGTGCTTTTAGAAAAAAGCATTGAAAAAATATGCAAAGTCCTTATGGTCATGGGGCCTTCTTTACAGCTCAGGAGTGGAGTAATACAGTTAATAAATGCATTAAGTACTAAAAGCACCATAAGAAAGAACAGGCTGTGTAAGGGAGGTAGAGAGTGATGGGTGGTGTTGTACAGCAGTGCTAATTTAATATTCCCAGTAATAAACTGAAACAAATAAATGGGGCTTATTGAGTGTTTTCTTAAAATGAGAGAACTGAAGCTCCGGGATGACTACAGAAAGTACAGATCCAAGACTGAGTTCCAGAATTCTCAATTCAACCCTGTCCTCATTTCATTATATTATCTTCCTCCGATCAGGGGAAATTATGCTTGTTTGCAGAGCTTTTCTTAACAAAGCAAAATGTGGGGGAGGCCGGAACAGATCTGTAGGCAGCTACTTTTAAAAAATGTTAGTAACAAAAAAAAAGAAGTCATTATAGATTCTCACTAATTAAAATTATGTTAAGGGTGTTCATATTGCACAGATATCTGTATGGATCCACTTTTCTATTCATTAGTGGTCCAACTTTTCATCTATCATATTCTAAGAGAACACTCTTTAAGTTTAATAACATGTTCTGTTTTTCCTTGTCATATTTTAATATATTAAAGCAAAAGCACTTCTCATTAACACAATAAACACACTTGCAATCTGTTCTCTGAACTTATGAAATCTTTTTTTTTTTAATTTTTATTTTTTGAACAGACTTACAAGATTTTAATGAAATCTTTTAATAGATTCTGTTTCCCACAATTCAGTCCTAAAATGAACAATACATATATCTTATTATTTCCTATTAAATGAGTTCCTACAAGAAAATATGTAGGTACTAAATGTTTGAAGCACACCACCAAGACAGAAATCTTCAAGACTTCCCATAAATCCTTAACATCTTAAGCATTGTGGAGCCCATATAAACTAAGTGCTTAGAGTAAGGAATGTTATAATCCTCCCTCTTGCGAAGGTGATCGCAAATGCATCTCCTACTCTACTCAAGTCAGTCATGTTTTGTGGTCTACCATATACATACTGGGGCTTCTGTTTATACTTGTCAGAAAAGAAATTTACTGAAAGGGATCTGGATGACTCCCACCCAAAACTGATCTTGATCTCTAATTGTCCAATACCTTTGCATCATAACTCCTGAGCCTAGTCAGGAGCCTGGAGTTGGCAACCCAGGATATGAGAAAGGAGAGGGAATGTCTGACTATCTTAAGCTTCTTTAACAAGTTTCATTACCAACTCTCATTCAGAAGTTCTACAAAGAAGGTTGACTGTCATTAAAGAAAAATATTTTAAACCCTAGCAAACATCCAGTATAGCATGTATTTTTCTCAAAATGCTGAATTTGCAGGAAATAATAATGTTCCCTGCTGTGCTCATTGCAATTACTAGGACAAATAGGAACTTAACAAATACTTACTCTCAACACATTATTCAACTTTAAACTCTGTAGGATCAAAGAGCCTACATTTTAATCACCTCATCATTCACTGACAAATGCCACCTCACCTTTTGCTCTTCCTTCTTCTTCACTCCTGCAACCTAGTTGGTGACCACACCAACTTCACTGATCCTGTCTCCTTTCACCACTTGCCCCTTGTTCCAATCCATCTCACTACCTAACCCCAGAATGGTTTTCCTAAAAGTCCAATAGTCATTAGCTGTTGGATACTATATAAGGTTGTGTCCCTCAAGGACAGGAGAATACCTTGCACCCTGGTGCTTTAACTCCCAACTCTGAAAATCTACAACCCCAGCGGCCTCTTGAGAGTGGTGCATACCCTTCGACTTTGGTCTCCCTTTCCAAAACTACCACCCATCCCCATTCCACCTTCCATTCAAGAAGAGCAAAGGCAGGAGATAGAACATGGTGACCACCCCACCACTAGTGATCCCGAGAGGCTCCTGAGTAATACTTCAGACTGCAGGAGTGGGAGGTGGTATCCAACAGCAGGACCGGGCTCTTGATGTGTGTGATCATTATCCCCCCCATTTTTTAACACCAAAGGAAAAGAGCTTTGCTTTAACGAATCTAAACGAGTTTGTCATGCCCGCTCAACTGGCTCCACGGCCAGGGGGAGGGGAGCTATCCCAAAGGGGAGGAAACAGCACAAGTATTCTAACCTGGTCACAGTGGGGAACCTCTTCTAACCCACGTGGTCACAGTTTGCAAGAGCTGATTCTCAAGGTCTGGAAATGATTTAATTGCTCTCAATAGCAAAACTACAGCTATGGGAGCATGGTAGCCGGCCGGCTCCGCCCACCAGTTTGAGGTTTCCCTGAGGGTGGGGCTGGTCACTCACTTGCAAAAAGTGAAACCAGACCCATCCTTTATGTACGGACTAGGGACCTCAGTCTCCATGGACAGAAAAACAGATTTTAGCACCCTGTAACCTGGCCGTCTGCCCCTCTCCAGCTCGAGGGACTTACAATGGTGGCCGCCTGTCCGCCCTCTTACACACCCGAAGAGAAGAAGTCTGTGAACAGAACTCAGCACAGCAGGGCATATTCTTCCCAAGGGGGCCACCTGCCTCAGTCTCTCCAAAAGCTGCCTGTAACTCGCAAACAAGGCAGGTTCTGACATCAGCCTCAGGAAACCTTGAACAAAAGGGACAGCCTGGGCTCTCCTTCAGCCTCTGAGCTCTGTGCATAGCCAAGTCTCCATAGGTCCTGAGCTCTTCAGGTGGGACACCCCCTAGTGCTTGCAATTGAGAGCCACATAAACACTGGAAGAGCCTGGACTCTCCCTCACACCCCTCTTCCCTTGCAGGGACTGTGTCAACCCCACAGAGCAGCTCTTGGGGCCTGTGAAGATCATAAGACATCCTCAGTGGGTCATCAGTGATCCCAGGGAAGTGAGCTTCAGTCCAGCCACTCTCTTTGGAATAGTCAGAGTCCCACACATCTACACTAGGATCTACTAGTCTGCCTACAGCTTCCGGGTCCCCTGCTCAAGAAGATCAGGTGTTTGGTCAGGCAGAAAATAATCAGCCCAGGAGAGCATCTCAGTGGGTGCTGAACTCTATCCCCACATTAATACAGGAGGACATTAAAAATCTAAACCAACCTATCACAGACAGTGAAATTGAAGCTGCAGGCAAAGCTCTTCCAAAAAAGAAAATCCCAGGACCGGATGGATATATGACAGAATTCTAACAAACTTTCACAGAAAAGTTAACACCAATCCTCTAAAAGCTTTTCCGTGAAATTGATAGGGTGGGAACACTCCCAAACACTTTTTATGAAGCAAATATTACACTGATATCAAAATCCAACAAAGACATGTCAAGAAAAGCAAACTACAGACCAATTTCCCTCATGAACATTGATGCAAAAATCCTTAATAAAATTCCAGCTAATCGGATACAAAATCACATTAAAAAGATAACACATCATGAGCAAATGGGCTTCATTCCGGGAAAACAGGACTGGTTCAACATACACAAATCAATAAATGTAATTCACCACATAAACAGAATTAAAAACAAAAATCATATAATCATCTCAATTGATGCAGGAAAAGCCTTTGATAAAAGTCAACACCACTTTATGCTCAAAGCTCTGGAGAAGATAGGGATCAAGGGAAGATACTTTAACTATGTTAGATCCATTTATGACAGACCCATAGCCAACATTTTGCTCAATGGGAAAAGACTGAAAGCATTTCCACTGAATTCAGGAACGAGACAAGGTTGTCCACTTTCCCCACTCTTGTTCAATATAGTCCTTGAAACCCTTGCCAGAGCTATCAAGCAAGACAAGGAAATCAAAGGAATTCGTATAGGAAAAGAGGAAGTCAATTTGTCTGTATTTGCTGATGACATGATTCTACACCTAGAGGACCCAATAAGCTCGACCAGAAGACTTCAAGAGCTCATAGGCAATTTCAGCAAAGTGGCTGGCTATAAGATCAACACCAATAAATCAATAGCTTTCCTTTATTCCAGCAACAAATCTGCAGAAGAAGAAATCAGGAAATCTCTCCCATTCATCATCTCCTCCAAAACAATAAAATATTTTGGCATCAACCTTACAAAGGGTATTAAGGACCTCTACAAAGAAAACTATCAAACACTAAAAAAAGAAATTACAGAAGACCTGAGTAGATGGAAAAACATTCTATGCTCATGGTTAGGCAGAATTAATATAATAAAAATGGCCATTCTACCCAAAGCCCTATACAGATTTAATGCAATTCGCATCGAGATACCAATGTCATTCTTCACAGATATAGAAAAAGGAATTCTCAAGTCAGTAAGAAATAACAGAAAACCCAGATTAGCCAAAACATTACTCTGCAGGAAGGAAGAAGTAGGGTGTATCTCAGTCCCTGAACTAAAATTATATTACAGGGCTGTAGTAGCAAAAACAGCATGGTATTAGTATCAAAACAGAACTGAAGACCAATGGAATAGAATAGAAGATTCTGAGATGAACCCCTATTTCTTTAACTACTTGATATTTGATAAAGGGGGCAAAAACACAATGTGGAAGAACGATAGTCTGTTCAACAAATGTTGCTGCACAAATTGGAAAGACATGTATAAACAACTGAAGCTGGATCCTTAACTTTCACCCTGCACAAAAATTAAATCAAAATGGTTCAAAGATCTGGATATTAAGCCAGCAACTTTAAATTTACTTGAAAACAAAGTAGGATCAACAGTCCATGACATAGGTGTCAGCACCACCTTCCCTACCTTCCTTAAAAGGACTCCCATAGCACAAGAATTAAAGCTAAGAATAAATGAATGGGACGGGATGCTATTAAACTAAAAAGCTTCTGCACAACTAAAGAATTAGTCAAAAGTGTCAAAAGAGAACCTACAGAATGGGAGAAAATCTTTGCCTGCTACACCTCAGACACAGGGCTAATATCCAGAATATACAAAGAACTGAAAAAACTAAACATCAAAACCATAAATAATGGAATCGAAAAATGGGCTACAGAACTAAAAAGAAACTTCTCAGCTGAGGAAGTGCAGAAAGCCTAAAACATGAGAAAATGTTCTAGGTCATTAGCAATAAGAGAAATGCAAATTAAAACTTCACTGAGATTCCACCTCACTCCTGTCAGAGTGGCAAAAATGAAGAATACGGACAACTACAGATGCTGGAGGGGCTCTGGGAAAAGAGGAACACTGTCACACTGCTGATGGGACTGCAAACTGGTTCAGCCACTCTGGAAAGCAGTGTGGACACTCCTCAAAAAATTAGGGTTAGAACCACCTTATGACCCAGCTATCCCACTCCTGGGTATTTTCCCAAATGACTTAGAATCAGCCTATTATAGACATATGGCTTTATCAATGTTTATAGCAGCCCAATTTACTATAGCTAGACTATGGAACCAACCCAGATGCCCCTCACTCAACAAAGGGATTCAAAAACTTTGGTACATATATAAAATGGAATACTATTCGGCCATTAGAGAAAATGATATTAAGGCTTTTTAAGCCAAATGGATGGAGATGGAAAAAATTATGCTAAGTGCAGTATCTCAGTTTCAGAGACTCAAAGGCCGAATGTTTTCTCTCATTTGTGGAAGCTAGAATACAACCGGAAACAGTATGTTAGATGGCTAAGCTAATAATAACCTCAAAATGTATGAATTTTTACACAAACAGGGAGAACCTTCCCCTTAGAGACTTAGGGAGTGGGGCATCGAGAGGGGAGGGATTAGGAAGGATATCTAGGAGACTGGAGGGAGGGAGTATGGAGGGAATCTTCTCAGAAGGAGATCTCCGACCTCCATGAGAAGTCCATTTAACACAGGGGTTCTTTTGGGCGAAAGAGAATCATGGGGAACCCAAGGCAGGCAACCATGACATGACATCAGCCTTGGTAACTATGTAAATATGCATTTATTCATGATTGTTTGATAACGATTCCCCCTCAATTGTAAGTCCATATGCAACTAATAAAAAATAAACAAATAAATAAAAAAGAACAGCAAAGGCCCTGGATACCACTGCATTTTAAATCTATATGTAAATTTAATGTTGCAGATGCATTGTTTCCTTTGCTCTGGTTTAGAAAGATGACTTTTTTAAATGTATGAAACCAGATTTCAAACAGAATTGTTGGAGAGTAGAAATTTGGATTAAATATGTATAAATAGGAATAACTAAAAATAGAGCCTCAATGTCCATTTGTGTTTGAACAAAAAGAATGAGCCATCCTGCTGAATAATACGCTACAGATGAGAAAAGAGCAGGTTTTTAACGAAAGAAAATACCACCATCCTTGTGATGTCATTCTTACCTCCCCTGCTCTGATCCACTTAGTATTACAAGGGAAAGAAAAGGTGGGGCCAGGTCTAATGAGAGTTTGTGGTCAGGTGAACCCAGCAAAAATAGACAAGCTCCTTTATTATGTGTTGAAGTTTTAATATACTAAAGTACCCCATCAGTTATCAGAGGGTGACCTCATATGCAATATTTCACACATTTATTTGGCATTGAGTGTTTTGTGGACCTGGAGTTCTGAGATCTACTGTTTAGGCAGTGTTATTCATGGCATAGAGCTATAGGATCCTGGAAAGAATAAGAAAAAATAAGGTTAAAAATCATTCATTCTTATCCTGACAATTATGATTTCATTACATGAAATAATATATCATAAAAACATGAAAGAAAATATTTAAATGTTATAAAGTATGTTCTGCCCATTAAAAAACTTTAACAATAATACAACCTTATATAAACTGTGTTCAGGATAAGAAACAGGCTTTTGAAATTTTTCTACAATTTTACAATCTGTCCTACTATGTACTTTGACTCTCCCATCTTTCTCCCATGGTAAATACCTGAAGGATACAAGCCCTAGAAATACCAGCCAAATGGTAAACTAAGTATCACACCATTATCAGTTGAGCCAGTAACCAAGTTGCCCTCACTAGCTCCCATAACCCCTGGTGCAAAGCACTGTCTTAATCCCTCAAGCTCTCCGGTAGCACTTAGAGTCCTGTACGCTGCCCTTGACAGAAATCACACTCTACCTGCCTTAAGGAAAAACAGGAAATGTGCAGGGTACCTAAATGGGATTCCATGCTAGTGCTTCCTGTAGCTGTGGCTTGATTTAGAGTTTCAAAGGCATGAAGATGTTTTTTTCTCAGGGCATACCAGCCGTGCTTTCCCCATGAATGTGCATCTTCCTGCTGAAGCTTCTTACCAGCAAAAATGATGTGCTGCCTCTTGGTATTTAAAGTTGGATTAAGCTTTGGTTTGATTTTGGAGAAGGAAACCAATAGGAACTGCCCTCACTCTAGGTGTAAGCGGCTCAATCTGGGCATGAAGAAAGGGAAAGGAGGAAATGGCATGGATCTGCCTTTCAGCATGCATTGATACTGTCCAACTTCTGTAGATAGGGACCAGTCAGATTAGCAGTATCTGTACCTTTTAGAGCGGAGGAGGAAAAGTGGGGTAAAAACATTGTGTTTTATATTTATGACTTTTAAAATCAATTGTTAAATATATTTTCCTATTAAATATAATATAATAATTATGTCATTAACAAAATGACATAAAATCCAAGGATCTCAATGTATTTAAAAATATTAGTTATTTAAAACAAATACCTATGACAAAGCTAACCTATCTCTCATGAATGTCATAGCATTCACAATGGAAAGCATACAATTGGTCTTCAACCTTTAGGTACAGGAGGCAAAGCTGCTCTAATTTAATTGCTTTCTTTGAAGAGAATATTCATGCTGCATTGTGCTTCAACAAGAAAAGAAGTCACCTGCCAACATTTTGATAGCCTTGAGTACACTGGTTATCATAAGAAAAGACTTATGGAAACACACTTTTATTTTCCTCTGGCAAACAAAGCAGGAACAATTCAAGTTCTTCCCACTCAAGTACTGCTCTATAAAAGAAGAACAAGAGCATTTCACAGGGCAAAAATGTCATCTTTTTCTTAATATAGATGAGCAAATTTGTAGAAGATAATTAATGCCCAAGTCCCCTAAGAATTAAGAGTACTATGCAAAATGTGTACCTATTTATAAGAAAAAAATCAGGGCCAGTTTTCAAAATCACAGATAAACATAGGTACAGGAAAGCCTAGGCTTGGAATTACGTACTAGATTCCCTCAGAGCTACCAAAGAACACTTTTAGGAGCCCATGGTTACTGAGCCATCTCCTGGCGAGGAGAGTGAATGGTTAGGGACAGGTAAAGAACTGCTTCTCTGCTGGCCCAACCTCTTGCTTTATCTGGTAACTGAACAGGAATTTAAAGCCACAGTGACCTCCTCTCTTCCCAAACCTGATCTGCCCACCTATACCGCACAACACCAAGGTCCCAGAATTCCCTGAAGGCTGAAGGCAGGATGGAGTGACAGCACCTTCCTGAGGGATAGCAGAGAATGAGGAATCTGATTCAACAGTGAGCATGGGACTTCTTGCTAAACTGTCTTCGCAGGATTCTTGGCTAAAACTAGATTTACAAGTAAGTACATGGCTGGGACAGGACAATGTCTGAAAGACTAAAGCTTGCCTAAGCAAAAATCTTAGTCAGTAGTCAATCTAATACTACCAGTTTTGCATTTGTTTCTAGAGGAAGACTCTAATAACAAATGTGATCAGTTGTAGAACTTAAATTTTTTCTTTTTAAGAGAACTTAATCAAATGGAAGAGGATAAGCACCTATCTAAAATAGGCAAATATTTTTGCCTATGATTTAAGATTTTCATTTATTAGAAGACATAGAGATACTTCTTTGAACACATAGAACCTAAGAAATTCTAGAGAAAGAGAGAGAATGTTTGAGGAGTGGAAGGGTTGTGTCAAATCCTTTCGTTATTGTGAAGCCACTCTAGCTTTACAAATTCACCAAGTCTTTCAGGATGCATTTCGAAGGTGCTCAACTTTCCTTCTAGTCAGAAAGCAAAGATGCTTATACAAGTTAATATTCTTACCTTCCACTGATAGAACTTCCTTCCTGTCAAAGTCAATTACAGAAACAGCCAGTCTTTACCCTATTCATAAGATGTGTAAGGAGGAAAGATTTCTTTTCCTCACTCATTGCTAGGTTTGTGGCTGGGGCACTTAAAATAAAAGACAGATTAACAGAAGAAAATACAAATATTTTTAATAGAGAATTCTAATGCCACAGGAACCTTCATAAGGAAATGAAAACCCAAAGAAACAGGAGAAAGTGTATGATTTTAAACTTTGGTTTGATGTAGTGAGGACACTCATGTAAAAGTATGATTGGACAAGATCTAATGGTAATAAACTTTGGTGAACTCATCAAAGCTTCTTTGTTCCAAGTCTCCTCTGTGTCTCCGTATCTTCAGAGATAAAAATATTCCTTTCCTCTGGGTGTACATAAGTACCACTTATTTGAGAATTTTAAGACATTTTTTAGGGAAGGCCAGACAAACCATTTTCCAGGTCTATGGTCTGCTTCAGGGACAAAGGTTAGGAGAAGGTCAGAGAGTCCAACCCTCTTCTGCAGTTTTCTCAAATGCCAAAGTACGGTATTTTGGGATAACATGTCCTAAACCACATCGGATTCACGATGCTCAGAAAAACTAGAGGATACAAAGCAAAAGAGGCCTATCTTTTTTAAAGACAAATATCAAGAAAGTTTAATTATTTTATAAAAACAACATTCAGAATCATCCTTCAAATCCAAATTATAATGGGCTAAGAACTGTAAAAATGATACCAGCAAGGGAAGATTGTGTAAAGACCAGATTTATTATTACCTCCAGAAATAACAAGCTTGTCTTCCTTTTTCTAGTTTGTTAATGTCATTTTCAAGTCTGTCAAACATGTAGTGGAAGTGTCAGAACTGAAATGGCATCCTGGATGTGGAGGGAAAGCGAGTTCATTTCATATCCTTTCGTAAGGGTTTGATTTGTTTTGTGGAAGGTATAAAGCTAAAACTTTGCATGCAGTTTTGGGAATCCATCAAATTATAATTATTCAACACTCAGCTAAACAATCTATCTCAGTAGGCTCTTTTCTTGCTAACCCTATCTAAAGCAGACTGCACATCAGCATCTTATTTCCTATGTCAGAGCTTGTTTATTTCCTTTTGTCAAAGAATAACAGGAGCTAGATGGTAGCAAAAATGGTAAAAAATAAAAAAATAAACAGATTTTATTTATGCCTATTTCAATAGAGAGAAAAGAGACCTCAACATAGAAGGGGGCTCAATTCTGGAAATAGCATGGGAACATGGGAACTTGTAGTCCAGGAATAGGGTGGGATCAATGGATAGAAAATTTCCAAGAGGAAACTAGAGGGTAAGAAGGGATGCTGGCTAAACAGACCTAACAGGACTCTTGCTGAAGGCAGGCCAGGGTGACTAAGTACCCGGAATGGAAGTTTGCTGCACAGGCTTCTTCAGCTTTGCTCGCCTCTGTCTGCCTCAGGCTGGGCCCACAGTCTAACACGTAGGGAGAGAAAAATTCAACAGTGAGAAAGACTACTGCACAAAAATATTAAAAGCACATTCATTTTTCTCTCTTGTTTTGGTTAAATTGACATTATTTCAGTTTCTTTATTTGACTAAATTCTAAGATAATGAAACCAACCAAACAAGAGGTGATGGCTACAGAAAGGGACAATGGCTTTGGTTCACAAGGACTCCAGTTGTAATAATTTAACAGAAGACAATGTTGAATCATCAAATACTGCAAACCCAACCTAAAGTTTATTAGCCAAATCATAGTGCAGTAGTTTTGTATTTATCCAATAATATTGTAAATGTCTGCATCTAAGAATGTTTATACTTTCCTTCCAAACATACACACAAATGATTTGGAATTCGAGAGGGAGAAAAAAACTGAATGCCATATTACAAAATTTTTAAACACTTATATTTATACATTCCATTAGAAATTATGTGATTCCTGTCAGACACCATGGCACATGCCTCTAATCCCCATTACTCAGGAAGCTGGGGCAAGAGGATTGCAAGTTCAAGGCCAGCCTTGGCAACTTAGGGAGACCTAGTCTCAAAATAAGATAAAAAGGACTGGGAGTGTTAGCTCAGTGGTAAAGTGCCCCTGGTGTTCAATCCTTGGTAAGAAGGAAGAAAGGAAACCAGGTAGGCAGGAAGGCAATAAATTACATAATTCTTAACAAATCACAAGAATTGTAAACATTTTTTTAAGAGGGAAAAAGATATTTAGTTGAGAAAACATTTTCTTCATTCTATCTTTTAACAAGTATAATATGTAGGAACAGCATCATCTAAATTACTATCCAAAATATCAATATTAAACCCTGTTTGATACAGATTAAAACAATTTTTATCCATTGGACACAAATACCTATATTCTAACTTTAGGTCTGTGCGTGAAAAATATTCCTAAATGTTCTGAAAATCAGGATTATTTCTTCCTTTTAAAAAAAAATAGCTATGCAGAACCCATTTTATTCTAAAAGCCTTAACAGAATTTCAGCATATGCATTTTGCTGGTGAGATCACATTCACTCATGAAATTAACGACTCACACCTGTGTTTCCAGCATGTAAAATGATGACCTCAAAGAACAAATAGTCAGAAATATTTGAATAAATAAAAATAAATAACTATCTGTTAAAGCAAACTTAATTTGATATGATATAGGGTAATCTAGAGAGAGAATTTTAAGGTGTTGCCCAAACTTTTTATTTTAGTAACTTGCCAGATCTTTGTTCACAAAGTGTGTAATGTATTTCCACTTATTTTCTTCAGTGTCATTAAGTCCATAATTTTCTGTTTTTCCCACACCCTCTGACCTGACCTGTATCCTCAGGGATACCTCAAACGTCTTATCAGTGACAAGCTTCGCCTTCTTCCCTCTGTTCAAAGATCTCAGGTTTATGTATCTCAAACCACATTTTATTTTAAGAGTTATCTTCCCACAAACCTGTAGATTCCCCTACCTCACACCAGATCAAAGTCAAAAAGTCATCTTTTTCTTGGAAAGAAAACCCTAGATTTTAGTTCTTATTCCCATTCTCTCTAAAGTGCTTGGTATTGATCAATTTGTGCCACCTCTCTGGGCTTGTTTCACCAACAGGACTTGAAAAAATTAAGGAATAGGACAGTCCTACAGGTTTCTATGCAGAAGCAGAATTCCACTGGATATGTTGGCAAAATAGTCAGCAAACCATCCCATCCGGAGGGAGAGTGGAGGGCGGAAGCATAATGAGATATAAAATTGGCAAGTAGAATGATTAGAGAGAACAGGGTGTAGAATGCTGAACTGACAATTGCATACTTTGTTTAAACAAGACAAATTCACTGGAGGCTTTTGAAGACAAGATGTTACTCATATTTGTCACTTGGTTTTCAGAAAGGAGCTCTGGAATAAAGTATCCAAAAAAGCCTACACAGTTGGATCATAACACAGGAGATGAACTTTTGGTTAGAATTGTGAAGTAAATAAAAGTTCTATTCTTCCTCCCAACTAGTTTATACTTTCTGCTCATAGGAATTCTGATCACCGAACGCCAACAGAACGCAGGCATAGTTCTCATGCACAGAAGACTAGAGAAAAAGGGCCATATTGTAAATGTGAGAGGAGTTCTTACAGTTGCTTTAAGCTATAAGGCCCACCATACTAACACAGCAGCTAGAGATTAAAGTGCATGCAACTGGGCTGGAGCGGTGGCTCACCAGTTACAGTGATTGCCTGGCATGCATGGGTTCCAACCCCAGCACCATGTACACATTGAAGGGTTAAGCAACAAAAGTAACATGAAAAGCTAAATAAAAATTGATTCTCTCTCAATCACTGTCCCTCTCTCTCTCTTCAAAAAACAAAAAAAAGTACATGCATGACTCATATGTACGGAAGGTGAATGCAAGGGAAAGACAGGGAAGAGAAAAGAGGGAAGATGAAAGGAAGGAAGGGAAGCAGACTGCAAATATAAGGAAAGAAAACATTGCCCCATCACAGATTCTATGGATATTAAAAGGACAATAAAAGAAATATAATAAGGGTGTATTAAAAAGACTTCATGCCAACAAATTTGTCAACTGAAATGATAGGAAAATTCCTAAAAGTACAGAGAAGACATTTACAAAAGAAAAAAAAAAAAGAAATACCTCCATATGAATTTAATTTTTTTTATTTTTTAGTTAAAACCTTCCCCAAAAGAAAGTTTTGGAATGATTTAAATGGTGAATTTTATCACATATTTAAGAAACAAATAATAACTATCATTCCCAAACTCTTTCAGAAAATAGAGTATTAGAAAGAAAAAGTCCTAATTTATATGATTAAGTCAGAATTACCCTGATTCAAAAGCCAAGCAAAAATACCACAAAGGAATTATTTGCCAATCTGCCTTATGAACATAAACAAAAATTCTTTAAAACTAATAAGAATCAAATGAAGCGTCATGTAAAGAAAAATGATCACATATCATAATAAAGAGGTATCCATGCCAGGAATGCAAGCCTGAGGTAATATATGAAAGTCAATAAATGTAATTCATCATATTTCTTGGGGCGGGGGGAGAAGAGAGAAAAACATAATCCTTTCAATAGATTCAGTGAGAGAATTTAACAAAATTGGCCACCATTTCATGATTTAAAAGAAAGTCTCAGAAAACTGGAACTAAAAAGAAATGTATTTAATCTGATGATGCTTCTTTGAAAAAAATACAACTAGTATGAAATTGAATGGTGTAAAGCTTAATGCTTTCTAGCATTGTAAATGTTCAGTTTAATTCAATTCTCCAGATATTAACTGAGGAACTATTCTCTGTCAAGCTTTATTCTTATAATATCTATTTCACAATAAACAAGACAGTTCCTGCTCTTTAGGAACTTTCAGTTTAGTGAAAGGGAGAAATAAAAAGTTTCAATGAAAATCTGATAAATGCTATGCTGTTGGTAAATACAGGAGAACTCATTGTAAAAGGTGAAAGGGCTCCTAACCCAGTCTTTCAATTCAAGAAAGCTTTAAAAGTGGAATTCTATAAAAGGAGACCTTGGGATGAGGAGAAGTTTGCCTGGTGAAGGGATGGAAGATACAGGAGACAGTATGACTGCTCATGAAACCACAAGTAGATATGTAAATGGATAGATTTGCAGAATGAAGAGACTCTCTGTTGTGTGGTAGAGCACTTAGAATAAAAGGTTGTGCACATGGCACATTAGCCTCAATTCAGTAGGAGATGACATTTGACATCACATTTTTACAGAGATACTATGACTATTTTGATATAGTAATTGTTTTTCATGAATTAGCTTGTCTGTGTTCTAAGTGATTTTTGTGCTTGAGTGCTGCATGTAGGTGGAATTACATTTCAAATAGTTAAAATTACATACACTTATCTAAAAAAACACAGGTTGGGCAAATGACAGTCTTCACAATTTAGTGAACTAAATTTTCTAAGTGGGAACATGGAAAGCATCTCTCTCTCCAGACCAATACATTGACACCCAAAGCAAAAGTTTCTCCAAAACCAACAGCTATAATTTTTAGTCATGTGGTTTAAAGAACATTTTAAAAATTATAAAAAGAGATATATTACACAAACTTTCATTTGATGAAAGAGCTAACATAAAAAAGGTAATATATGTCAAGCAGTTGAAAGAATATGAATAAGAGGCTTCCCTATGCCTTCCATGGAATTGTTCTCACAACCATTATAAGTCATAAGGACACTTTTATACATGGTCTAATTAATCACTGGCTGTTATTACAAGAATACCAATTAAAATAACCAAAACAAAGAGCTCCCTTTACTCTGAATTATGGCATCTTGAATCTAGTCTAAAATGAGATGCCTTAGAGTGTAGGATGGAAGGTAAGGGAAATGCGTACTAAGTGATTTTTCTCCAAAATATGCTAGCACAATTCCTTATACACATCAAGATGCTGTGCGCTACTCACTACTTCATTATATGGCACCCCAAGCAGAAAAATTTTAGGTTGTCATTTGCTTCTCTTTTAAGAAAGAAATTTTAAAAACTTTTTCCAACAGGAAAGAAATTATCACACTATTCAGTGTTCCAACTCCAGTGAATGTCAACAAGAAAGTCAGCAGCTCAGCAATGGTGACAAAAAAAGTTTCATGAAACATTCTTCTAAAACTTATTTTAAAATGCTCTTAGGAACTGGAAAGGACTTACTTCCTTATATATAAAATAAACTATCTTTAATATCCAGAAACCCCTAAGCCTTCCCAATAGTAAAATGCAACCATAAAAATTAAATTGGAAATCAGCATTTGTTTAATGTTTATGTATCATGCACCTATTTTGTGTTACCTGATAAATGAGTATATTAAGTAAATATGAACTTGAGTCTGGATGTTTTATTGATTATGATGGATAAGTTACTTTCACTTCAGTTAAGAAGGTTCTGATTAAGAAAAAATATCCTTGAAGTACACAGTTATCAAAAGAAAACACCAATATGAATGTCTTGGGCATAATTCCAGTAGCAAGACAGACTATTCAGTTCCTAAAAGGATGAGGAGTAAATTTTTTGGAGGAGACCAAAGGCTGTGCAAGGAGTGGTCAGAGCATGGACTTTGGGGCCACCAATGTCCACTAGGATACACCTTGACTTCACTCCTAACTAAGCCATGTACTCTTGGGAAAGTTACTTCACCTCTTTGAAGCTTGTTTTCTTTACTAATAATATGTGCTTTCCTAGTTTTAAGGATTATGTGACAATTAAATGAGATTAGTGTTGATACAAAGTATGTGCCTTGTTGGATTAGTTCTTTTGGTGATATACAGAGGTTCTATAGAATGGCTCATTTCCCACAATGAGACAGAAAAAGGAAAACACAGACTATGAATGCAATTTTATTTACATATACCCTCATGGGACTCCTAGTTTTCTCTCTTTTTCCCATATTTTTTGTGTTTTATAACTATACATAAAGGTGGCATTCAATGTTACATATTCATACATGCACATGATATAATTTGATCAATTTGTTCCCCAGTATTTCCCCTCTCTTTTCACTCCTGCCTCCCTCTTTCTTTTCCTTTCACATATGAGAGAAAATATATGACCCTTAACTTTCTTAGTTTGACTTATTTCGTTTAGCATAACGATCTCAAGTTCCATCCATTTCCCAAAGATGATATAATTTCTTTCTTCTTTATGACTGAACAAAATTTTATTGCATATGTACATATGCAATATATATACACCATATTTTCTTTATCCATTCCTCTATTGATGGACATCTAGGCTGGTTCCATAGTTTGGCTATTGTGAATTGTGCTGCTGTAAACAAGGGCATGCATGTATCACTATAGTATGCTGACTGACTTTTAATTCCTTAGGATAAATATGAAAGAGTGGGAGAGCTGGGTCAAATGGTGATTCCATGACTAGTCTTTTGAGGAAACTAATTTCCATAGTGGTTGTGCTAATTTATGATTCCACCAACAGTATATGAAAGTACCTTTTCCCCTCATATCCTCTCCAGTATTTATTAATGTTTGAAGAGCCCTCAATTGCCCAAGGTGATGCATAAAGTCCTTTTTACATGAAGACAACATAAAAATAAAAGATAATGATGTGGACAACTGGGCTCAGTCATCCAGAAATTGAGCAGCTGGAATTACAGGTCTGCACCACCACCAGGCCTAGTCATCCAGAAATTAAGACTGACACACAGTGGGAGACTGATACCTCTCCAATCTCTACCTGAAGGGAAACAGAGAGTCTCTGAGACAGGAGTCAGTGCTGCTACACCTTGTTCTGGGAAACCTCTTGGTACAGGACTTGTAGATACGGTACTTCGCACTTCCTCAAGCCTCAAGGACTTCTCGTAAAGGAAAACCAAAAGCTTAGGCCCTTTGGGCAGCCAAATAAGCAGATACAGTCTTCCCTCACTTCAAAAAGACAACAATGTATTGCAAGAGCAGGATGATGTCCACATCAGAAAGGTCAATGTAGGTCCTCAACTGGGGACAAGGAAGATCAGTGCCATCAGCGATGACAAGAACAGATTGAGGCCATCAGGTGACAGTGTTGATATGCACTACTAATGGAGGCAGGACAAGGAGGAGAAGTGAATAGTTAGTGGAGTCTCCCCCACTCCTCTGCCTACCCCCTTAGAATAAAGCAAGTTGTCCTACATGTTGGATCTTGCTGAGGACAGTGAATGTGAAGACTGAGAAGGGATTTGTAAGCCAAGCAGTTTTGAAGGGCTGGAACTTGGAGCTTTGCCATTTCATTATGACCTTGATATTTTGTATTACTACTATATTCTGGGAAAGTTAGGGTTACATTTTTTTTGTTTTGTTTTGCAACTGAAATTATTTACATCTCTCAGGTGAAAAATACTGGCTATGTACTCTTTCTTTCATATTAAACAACTCAAAATATTTCTCAAACACCAGATCTTTTTCTCAGTTCTCTTGTCTTTAAAGAAGTTAAGGAACACCTCTGTTTTATTTCACTCATTATGACTACTTTATCAGGGCCTGCGCAGTGGCTTGGCAGGTATGACACTTGCCCAGCATGCGTGAATTCAGGGTTTCAAACCCCAGCACCCACATACACAACTAAGTGTCAGAGCAACAAAGGCCATGTGAAAAACTCAATAAAAAATGCTTCTGTCTGTCTGTCTCTTTCTCTCACTGTCCTTCTCTCTTAAAAAAAATTAATATTACAAAAAAAAGACTGCTTTATCACTTTCTTCAGGCCACATACTCAACAGAAAACAGTATGAATGGAAGAGGAACCTTTCTTTGAATCCTTAACTTCTTGTTTACGAAAGTGTTATACATTGATAAGTCTGTTAATTTGGACTTTACCCTCAAGATAACAGTACAAGTTTTAAGGAGGTACGATGCCGATTAAAAAAGAACGTGGGGACTAGAGACCCTGGAGGTGGGGACTAGACCCTGGACAATGAGAAATTTGGTCTATTAGCATGTGTTAAATCCAGATAAGATGTAATGTTTTACAACCTAATACTTTTTTTAGAGATATAGTGGGAAGGGGAAGGGTGGAATAAGGGAGGGTAATTGGAGGGGGGCACTCCTGGGGATAATTGCAATATCCAGAATATATACACATTTTATATTATTTTTTTAAAAACTTGTATGGTTGTTCAAAAATAAAAATTAAAAAAAAAGAACATGTGTATGTATTAATATATAACAGTGAATCCCATTATTATCTCTAATTACAATGCACTACTAAGAGTTAAATATCATACATGAGCTCACAAAGAAACACCATATTAACATTTTAACATTGGGACCAATTTTCTTTTAAAGGTGAAATATTGCAACAATACTAGGTATCTTCTATATACATAAGTTAGGGAACAGTTCATTACCATAAATTATTTTTTAAATTAGCATTACCATTTAAAAGACTGATTTCCTAATGCATACATTATTTTGATTAATATACAACACACTGCTTTACCTGCCTACTAGAACATTTCATTTAATTGAATCTCAAATTTAATTCTGATTTAATAAAATTAATTTAAAATGTTACAGGAAAGCAAAGATGAAATCAAAGCTTATCAGAATTGAATAGCTTATATATTTTTAGTTGTCTAATTTTCAGTTAACTATTTATTTATAAAGGAGCTTGGGCCAGCTCATGAAAACATAGAACTGGAATATATTAATAAAAACTAATAAGGTAAAATGCCAATAATAAAAGTGATTGGAAAGCATTAACTATTTAAGGAAGCTTCAATTCTTAACATAACTAAAGTTTTTATGGAAAAAAAATTGCTCTGGATTTCCTGCCAGCCAAAATAATATGGGAAATGCTATGCTTTATATACAACTCATTTTATTTCATAAAAGGGGATACATCAGTAAATCAGATGAAAGGAACTGTTTTTCTAATGCTGAAATTTTGTTTAGAGATTGTCACATAAGTTAAGTTAAACACTAAATGGTATGAAGAAATAAATAAGAAACATAATAATTCATAACAATTCTGAGACATTTATGTGTTTCCATCCCTTCAAAAGAACACTAATAAAAAGTCAATATTTAGAATATTGAGCCTCTGGAGCAGTAATTGGTCTATAGAACAAGGAAAAGAACTTCATATATGCAAATTTCTGATAATCCCCCACATGTGGAGGAGTATAGAAAATACTGAGTGATTAGAATGTCTCAGATCATAATTTTTGCTAAATTAACCAGTATTTGTCAATTACAATAGCTGCCAATTAAATTGACTGCTTACTGGGTGCTGGTGGCCATGCTAATTGCCTTAAATACCTGACAATTTAATCCTCACAACAGTCCATGTTCCTCCAGATGAGAGAAGGAAATGGACTCAGCAAGGTCAAGGAATGACCCTGAGTGACACAGTGCATGGTGAAATGGAGATGTGGATCCCAATGTGTTTGGCTTGAAAACGACACTTACAACTCCCATGTCATCTCACCTCCGTCTTTGATGATAGCCATGTCCTAGAAAGCACAGCACGCAGGGACGGAAGTTGACTGACATTTGCTTAAAACTGTATGAGCACCTTCACATATTTTATTTCATATCACAAAATAAATCTTAGAAGTAGAGAGAACCAGAGAGTACAGAGAAGCCTAAAATGCATAAGTTAGTGTAAAGACTCAAACTTGAAAATTTAAAGTCCTGCCAAGCTTTTTTTGCTGTTTGTTGTTAGAGAGTGGCAGTGTGTGTGTGTGTGTGTGTGTGTGTGTGAGAGAGAGAGAGAGAGAGAGAGAGAGAGAGAAAGAGAGAGAGAAAGAGAGAGAGAGAGAGAAAGAGAGAGAGAAAGAAAGAGAGAAAATCCGTTTTATTTAGTCTTTCATGTGTCCTTGGTTGCTCTGACACTTTGCTGTGTATGTGGTGCTGGGGTTTGAACCCACATCCTCTGTGCAAGCCAGACAAGCACTGTAACTGCTAATCTCCAGCCCCCTGCCATGCTTTTGACTGGAGTTATGAGGCTTAGTTCTAAAACATCATTCGGGTGATGTGCATCTCCTTGGTACAGGACTGGGTGATCTTTACTCTTTAGATGCTGGGTGCATAAGAAGAAAGGTGAGGTTTAACTGAAGAAGCCTGCCCCATATTCAAAGGAAAGGATGGCCTCACTTCAACATGCTGGACAGCTGAGAGCACCTGCAAGCAGGGTGAAATTCATCTCAACAAGAAGTGCCTCAATCCAATGTAAACTCAAACATAAAAATGACCTATTATTGGGCTGGAGTGGTGGCTCAGTGGTTTCAGTGCTTGCCTGGCAAGCACAAGGACCCAGGTTCAAACCCCAGCACCATATACACAACTAAGTGTTGGAGCAACTAAGGCCATGTGAAAAACTAAATAAAGTTGTTTCTCTCTTTCTCTGTCTCTCTCACTGTCCCTTAAAAAAATGACCTATTATTAAATTTCTCTTATTTTAGCAAGAGTTTCTTTTGACTACAATTTTGAAAATAAACAATTTTTCTAATTGGCTATAATTCTCAAAACTTCCAAGAAATATAAATTCTGGACCATCTTGTTTTATTTATTTGTTTAAAAAATCTGTATGGTATTTCTATGAGTAAATCACCATCCTGTCATCCTGTTATTCCTGTTACACAAAAACAAAGTGCTTTCTTTATTTTTTTAGGGCTGAGGACCGAACTTGGGACCTGGAGCATGCTAGGCAAATGCTCTGCCACTGACCTAAATCCCCAACCCCAAACTAAGTGATTTTTAATTCTGAAAGATTGGCAATGTATTCCTTGAGCACATAGCTGAGGATGGTGTCCAGCCTCATTGGGGGCATGCTACAGTTAATTAACAATGTATAGCATAGACTGAGTAAGGAAAAATAAATGTGCATGCCACATGTACACCACTCCCATTTCAGAAGTACCACTAGATATCTTGTATATCCTTATATTATTTGTGTCTGCAAATGCCTTTGATTCCAAACCAAGTTAGGACTGAAAAATCACAGCATAAAAGTCAAATTGATATCTGTACTGATTATGACTGTACTTTATTTACAGTGCATTTGTCCTGCTGCCTGGAAATTTTTGTTCAAGTCCTTGTCTAGCAGAAACTTCCTTCTTAGTTTAGAAAGTGGGTTGTTTCCTATATAACATGTAATGCCTCCATACCCATTTAGAGGCTAACACAATAAACATCTCTCATCTCTCATCATATGAGAAACAAAGGGCTTACAAATTTAGCTTATCAATTTTCAAAGGTTACTGGACCTTCTGAACTGGTCTTAGGTTACTTGACTATTATATCGCTTCCTTCTCTATACTAGAATTATAATGTTACATGTCTGATAAATGACTCCTGTTCTGCTGTATTGTTTTATAATGGAAGACATATACCATCTTGCTCCAAAACACAATAGATATGATTGATGATGTTTCCTTTAGCTTGGAGTTACTGAAGCCACAAATATATAATACCTCCTACTGATGTCATTTAGTTAGAAATGAAGAAAAAGGATGAAAGCCTTAAGTACCCCAAACACACAAAATGTCAGTTTTAATTCAAGTAATGGATAATTCTCTCAGATCATAATTATACAACAACCTATATTGCAAGTATTAGAACTCTCTTAAGCAAATTCAAAGCATGGAAAGTGAATGTTACTTGTGTTTTAAAAATCAACATTTTTGCAATCTCAAGGATATAGAAAGCAAAATACCTATACCATATTTACTTCCACTTGAAAGTTCATCCAAAAGGTAGATATGTTGATGAGTTATGATGCTGGCAATCAACAATTTTTAAATAAATTTGGACATTACCAGTTATATCAAAGATTGAAAGATCCAATTCAATTCCTAGTTGACAGAATAATTAATATCAAGCTCACAGATGTAATTTTACACTTTTCTTCATAAGAAGGATAAAGAGGAAGGAAGGAAAGAAGGCATGGATAGACATAGGTAGGTTTAAGACACATGACCAATTTATCTCTGGTCTCAAAAGAATAAAAAATGTTTGTGCAGATTGGGAAAACATTAAAATTGTAAAAGAAATTAAAGAAGAGATAAATACACAGAACTTCAGTTATGTTATATAGTCACCTAAACTATTTGTTGAGCACATAATAAAAAATAAATCATATGTGATTGAAATTGTAATTATTGTATACATATACTTGACAGAGATCTTGCATCACTATTTTTTGTTCATATTTATGATCGCAGTTCTTTTTAAAAGATTTCTATTAGTCATTTGAATCCTTTATGTACGTAGCGAAGAAAGACAATGCAAGCTTCTATGGAAAGTTAACAGCACTGACTGAATACAAATGCTGTCCTGCTGTCACCAGTAAGGTATTTTACCAAAGAGGACTCAATATTATATTTCCTCCTAATGACAAAAATTTACTACCAACTTGCATATGGTACAGTAATTCTTATTTCATTCAACAACTAAGACAGAACGGTGTCCAGTGCTAGAAGCTACAGACGGTAATTAAGGTTCACAGCTGGAACAAAAACATCAGGTATAAGCGACATATTCAGTTTTGAGAACTCCGGCTATTGAAAATAGCCAGCTCCCTGGGGCTTTCTGAAAAGGGACCAGTCAGCAGGATTAGAAATATTGGTATATGGGCATAGACATACACCTCCTATTTTAGTCTGCTTTCCATGGCTGTGACCAGAAGACCTGCAAAGAACAGTTAGAGGAGGAAAAGTTTATCTGGGGGCTCATGATTTCAGAGGTCTCAGTCCATACACGGCCTATTCCATTGCTTTGGACCTGAGATAAGGCAGAACATCAAGGCTGAAAAGTGTGGAGGAGGAAAGCAGCTGAGGACATGGAACTGGGAAGGAGGGTGGGGGCTCCCCTTACCATAGACAAAATATAAACCCCAAGGGCATGACCCAGAGACCACCTCCTCCAGTCACACCCTACATGCCTATGGTTATGACCCAGTCAATCTCTATCTAGAAATTAATGCACTGATTGGGTTAAAACTCACGTAACCCAATAATTCCACTTCTAAACTTTCTTGCATTGTCTCACACATCAGATTTGGGGAACACCTAATATCTAAACCATCAAACCTCCTGATGTAGAAACATAGTAAATGGGAAGAAGAAAGAGGTCACTTTTGAGAGGAGGCTGCACTCCCAGCCCTACTCCCTTGCCTGCCCTGTCCTTTCTCCTGGTTCAACACCAGATGATTGGGTGCCTGGAAGGAAGTCAAGATGAGAAATTTCCTGACTAGAAAGTCCACTACTTCTACTCTTGCATTTAGAGTTGGGAGTAGTTGTGAAATAGAAGACATTCTTTTAATATTCACAAGTTGGGAGAAATTTTAAAAGAAGGCTGCTATTTAGTTAAGAGGGTCATTATTTTGTTTGCAAGAGAAGAGTCTAATGACATAAGTAAGGACATTTGTGAAAAAAATGAGTTTTAGGTCTGGGTTTCAAGAAACTAAATACATATTCCTTATTAAAATTATAAGAGCATTTATCATGGTCTCTTCTATAGTTACACATATGTATCTTTCTATCTAGACTTTCCCCAAGAATATAAGCTTTTTTGAAGCCAAAATGTGTTTGTCTACTACTATAGATAGAACCTAGGGCAATATCTGGCATTTAGTAGGTACTTGGTAAATATGTGATAAATAAATCATAGCCATCATTTACCAAATGCTTATCAAACATTAAGTATTGCATTAAGTGTTTGGTGCATATTATTTTATTTATTCCATATGACAACTTCTATTACTATTAACCCCACTTATAGATGAGAAAACTAAAATGAGAATGAGCTATCTTTTCCTGGTCACTCAGATGTTATTGGGCAGATTCAAACCCAGGTCCACCGATCTAAAACTGATCATCTCACCCACCTGTCAGATGCCACTTAGCATGGTATGGGATTGTACATTCTTATTCACCCTAACTTAACAGAGCATTCGCTAGGGACATGTATCACTTGCTCTTCAGAGCAAAGTAAAGAGATTAGACAATAAGGCAATGTGGATGTTTTCTGTGCTTCACTCACTTTTTCACTTGAGTTTCAGGGTCCTCAGTCATGAACAATCCAGGGTGCCTGCACTATGCTTTAAATCAGTTCCTTCCTCCACAAGGACATAAACTTCCTTACCATAAGTTCCACGCGTTTCTTCATGATGATCCTTACCATTTTAAGTTAGTGGAAATTCTTTCCTTTTTGTAATGTTAGAATAAAATATTTTTGGCATTTGGGAGGCTTTTGCTTTTCTTAAATCTATTTCATTTCAGACTTGCAATTCAAATATTAAAGCTATCAAAAAAAAATGACTTGGACTGTACCCTGGTGCTAGTGAGCTCCTCATGAATAGAGGTATTCAAGCAGAGGTTTGAGAGGGTAAGAGAGGTATTCAATTTGGACATTCCTATCAACTACGGAACTGAAGATACACGATACTTTTATTTCCTAAAGCTTCTAATTCTAGGAAAGACTGTTTTTTCCTTACCTTCACTACCTATTCACAGTAAGATAGAATTGACACATAGTCCCCACATTTTCATATTAATAATCTATGTATTTTTAGCTCCATAGTAAATCTTAGAGTCTGGCAAAACTGATAAACTAAGAACAATGACAAAATAAAATCACTGTACTAATAACTACAGAAAGCAAAAAATAAGGATTTTAAAGCAAACTTTAGATTTCATAAGCATGCATATAACTTTTAGGTCATCATCTATAGCCTATAATATAAGCTCAAACAATGTATCAGTATGGAGGAAACAATTAGTTCTGAAGACCTTTTACCCCAACTTTAACAATTTAGTTAAATTATAAGAAGAAAGAGTGAATGCAGGTTTTTAAGTTACCGTTCTTCATTTGTCAGAAAAAAGAACGCTTAAATGTTTATCGAAATGTTACAACAAATGCAAAATATTAGAGACTTTGGTTACTACCAAAAACTGCTGAATACAGGTTAACAGTGAGAGATTATGTATGTTATTCTGGCCTAGAGCTAACCCTTCCACCACTGCAACTGGATCAACACAGTGTTTTTATTACCACAGTTGAGCAGGCCTTAAAAACCAGAGGCTTTGGAGCTTGGAGTTCAGCTCAGTGATAAAGCACTTGCCTAGAATGTGAGACCCTGGATTCAATCCCCAATAATGAAGAAAGAAAAAAAAATGGAAAAGAAGAAAGAAAGAAAAAAGAAAAGAAAATCAGCTACTTCATTACTAAAGATAGCTGACTTAATCCAAAACCAAGCATGGAATGCAAAAGGCATGTGACATAGAAAAAAATAAGTAGTAAAATGTCGCGTAAATACAAAGATATTGACACTTCCATTAAATATAATTGAACTAAACACTGCAATCAAAAGGCAGAGATGATTAGTCCAGATAAAAATATACGATGCAATCATCTGCTGTCTGTAAGGGACACACTTTATACACAAAGATACAAATAAACTGAAAATAAAAGGATGGGAAAAGATAAGCCATACAAACCTAAAGAAGTTGAAGTGACTGTATTGATATCATAAAATGTAAAAATTAAAAAATTTAAAAATTATGAGATGAGAAATGCAACTAAGTAAAAGAAACTCATTCTCATTCACAATGATGAAAGGGTCTACAGAAAGATAAAACAATCAAAAATGAATATCTAACAACAGTGTCCAAAAATATTTGGAGTAAAAACTGACTGAATTAAAAGCAGAATTAGGCAGCTTAGCAATTAGTGTTGTAGATTTCAATAACCCATACTTGCAATATTTAAGAAAAGCTAGAAAGAAAATACACAGGGTTATAGAAGGTATAAATAAGACAATCAGTCAATTAGACCTGACTTTGGAGAACATTTCACCCAACAATGCTTTCAAGTGCAAATCTAAAATTCTCTAGGGTAGACCATATGATAGGATATGGGCTATCAATAAATTTTAAAAGATTTAAATCATTCCAGAATTGCCTCTAGTCACAACAATATTAAGTTGAAATCAACAACCAAAAGAAATTTGAGGACTACACAAATAGAAAGGAAATATATAACACATCTAAACAATCCATTGATAGATATAATTACAATGAAAGTTGAAATATGTTATGAACTTAAAAATGATAACACAGCATATTAATATATGAGATATATCTAAAGCAGTACTTTAAAAGAAAATGTGCAGCTTCTATGCCAAGATTATTTTTAAAAAGTTTTCAAAAAAATAAGTTTCCACTTTAAGAGCCTAGAAAAAGAAAAGAAAGTTAAATTCCAAGCAAACATAGGAAGGAAATAAGAAAGATCCAGAAATCTATTATATAGATAACATAAAACAATAGAGAAAAATCAATGAATCCAAATGATGTCTCTTTGAAAAGGTCAACAAAATTATTGTAACTTTAGTAAGGCTAACCAAGAAGAGAAAAGACATAAACTGCCAAAGTCAAGAATGAGACTGTAGATATCAGTACCAGCCCTTCAGAAATTAAAAGAACTATAAGGGATTATTTTGATTAAACCTATGTCAAAAGCTAGACAATTTATGTGAAATGGACAAATATATAAGAAAGACACAAATAACTATAACTGACTGATGAAGAAATAGAAAATCTCAAAAGATCTATAACAAGTAAAGAAATTGATTTAGTAATTAAAAAAATCTTCCCATGAAGGAAAATTCATGCCCTGATGGTTTGCCTTCTGAATTCTAATTGAATTTTTTAGAAGTAAATGCTATTAATTTCATAAAAACTCTTTTATCAAATTGAGGTAACGGAATACTTCCTAAATTATTCAATAAAGCCAAGCCCAAACAAAAAGAATACCATAAAACAATATCACTCATAAATGCATACAATGAAAAATCTTAACAAACCAAATCCAACCACATATGAAATATATCTAAGTGGGATTATTATGCCCAGAATGAAAGGTTGGTTTAAAATAACACAATATACCGCATTAATACAATAACTGACAAAAGCGATCATCCCAATTAATGCAGAAAAAAGTAGTTGATAGAATCTAATATATATTCATGATTTGTAAAACTTAACAGAAAAGGAATAGAAAGAACTTTATTAACTTAAAGGACATCTAGGAGAAACACTGAATGCTGTCCACCCAAGAGAGAACAAAGGACAATGGTGTCAAGCCACATCATTCCTGTTCATCATCATCATCGTACTGAAGGATTTACCCAGTACAGTAAGCAAATAAAAACAACTATAGGCATATGGATAGGTAAAGAAGAAATAAATCTGTCTTTATTCACAGACTATATAATTTGCTATGTAGTCAAATCTAAAAGAAACAAGATCTATCAGAAATAAATCTATTAGAAGCTAATAAACAAATTTAGCAAATTTGCAAGACACATGATCAATATAAAAATTCAATCATATTTCTGTATAATAGCAACTAACAATACAAACATGATAATATGAAAACAAATTTTATTGAAAATATCAAAAAGAACAGAATACTTACCATCAAATTTAATAAAATGAAATGTAAGTCTTCACATTTATAACTATAAACTATTATTAGGAAAAATTAAACATTATAAAAAAGTATTCCATGTTCATTGACTGAAGACTAGGTAATGTTAACATGTAAATCCTTGGAATGAATCTATAGAAATGGCAATAGCCTTATCAAAATCCCACCAGGATTTTTTGTAGCTATTGGAAATCTAATTTTAAATTTGAAATGGAATTAGAAAGAATCTAGAATAGCCAAAACAATTTTTTAAAAGAACAAAGTTGTAGTATTTAAACCATGTGTTTTCAAACTTAATATGAAGTTACAGCAATAGACAATTGGTTCTGGTGTAAACTGAAGTATAAATAAATAGATCAGAATTAAAAGAACAGAAATAAATCCTTACATGTTTGATCAGTTAATTTTTAAGATAAGTACCAGTGGGAAATGGATGTTTTTTTCACTATCTGTTGCCAGGGCAATTAGATGTCCATACATATAAATATAAACCTCAACCAATACACCAACAGTAACTCAAACAGTATCATAGGCCTACAAGTAACAGCTAAAATTATAAGAACTTAGAGCAGAAAGTGGATGAAAACCTTTCTGATCATTTTTTAGTTTTTTTGAATTAGTGTCTTGTGGATACACATGATGGTGAGATTCACTGTGGTATATCCATATGTGGAAATGGGAAAATTAGGTCAGAGTGTTGCCCCTACATTTTCTTCTAGCAGTTGCATGGTTCCTAAGTCATTGATCCACTTTTGAGTTGATTTTTGAGCACACTAAGAGATAAGAATTTCATTCTTTTACATATGGATTTCCAGTTTTACCAGCACCATTTTTTACAAGGGCTGTCTTTGAATTAGTCAAAGATTAAAACACTAAGAGTCATTAGAGACAATCTATAAGAGAAAAACAACATCAAATTGAACTTCATTAAAATTAAAAACTTGTGCTCTTCAAAGATGCCATTAACACAGCAAAAGACAAGTGATATACTTGGAGAAAAATATTTGTAAATCATTTATCAGATAAAGAACTTATAACCAATTTATATAAAGAACTCTAAAACTTAAACTGGGCTGGGACTAAAGCTCAGTGGTGGAGCACTTGCTTAGGGTACGGGAAGCTGTGGGTTTGAGGGTTTGATCTACAGTCACACGCGCACACGCGCACACACACGCACACACACTCAAAATAAGAAGTTAACTCATTTTTAAAATGGACAAAAATATTGCAGGAAACATGCTATCACAGAAGCTACATAAAGGGCTGAAACTACATTTAAAATTTGCTCATCATCATCAGTAATTAGAGAAATGCAAATTAAAACCACAATGTAATACAATTACACATGCACTAGAGTGATTCCAATCATGAAAGTTAACAGGCCGAGTGCTAGTAAGAAAGAGGAGAAGTTGGGACCTTCATACACTACTGGTGAGAATATAAAGCTGATATCTACTCTGGGAGTTTAGAACTTTATTAAAGGATTAAACATAGACTTGTACTTGGATCCAACAGTTCTACTCCTAGAAATCTACTCAAAAGAATTGAAAACTTGACCACACAAAGTCCTGTGCAAAGATTTTCATAACAGTGCTATTTATAGTGGCCAAAGTCTGTCCATCAGCTTGTGAATGAAATAAACAAAATGTGTCATATCCACAAAACTGATACTCTTAAGCAATAAAAAGGCATGAGCTTCTGACATTAAAGACTACATATTGCTTGGTTCCATTTATATAATTTAAAAAGAAAAAGGAAAATCTTTATAGAGGCAAGGATATAGATCAACATTTGTCTGGGGTTGGGTCTGTTGTGGGCAGGGGTCCAGCGTGGTCCACAACCACCAACTGACACAAAGGAAATTTTAGAGGCAATAGAAAATGCTAGAACTAATTGATGGTACAGATTGTATAAACCTATAAATTTACTGAAAAATTATCCAATCTTACATTTTAAATGGATTTCATGATTTGTAAATTATACCTTAATAAAGTTGTTTGAAGCTGTCATTCTTAAACCAAAAACCTTTATTTGAAGCTCACTTCCTAAGACAGTTTATAATGAAAGACATTCTGTAGCAGAAAGACTCATGCATAATATGTTCAAAAGTTCATTAAATTAATGTCAGAAAAAAGCAAATAATTATTCATTTTATATGTCAAGATCTGAATGCACCACTACTTGTAATTTCTTTTGTCACAAGTAAATCTTATCAAAGTGGTTTAAAATATTAAACAAAACAGTGTATGTTCAATAGAACATGCAATGTTTTGGACTATATATAGTCTGTAGACCCTTGATTTTTTAGGAAAATTTCTCAAAATCAGTTTTATCACATTCATCTGTTTTAATGAATCATGAAGTTATAATTAGGGTATAATTCATCTTCAGCAATTCATCAATATTAAAATATGAAGAATGAGTCTGGTTCAGTTCTGATGACTACAGCACTGGAATATGTTTCCATCTTTTCCTATTGTATTTACCAAAGGTCATTGTGAATTTGTTCACAAGTGTGACCTTTTGAACATCCTGACTCAAGGAAAAGTAAATAAGTGGTCCCAAATAAACCAGATAATTATACCTAAGATACAATAGATGAAAAAGCAAACAGTGTAATAGAAGTTCAGATATTCATCTTATTTGGCAAATGTGATGTACTATTTTCTATTCCAAAAAAGTGGTTTGTTATGCTAGCTTCCGTTTAGATTATTGTGCTAACTCCTTTAATTCATAGGTTGACATTACACCATTAGTAAAACAATGATAACTTCATTTCTATCTACAATATACTCAAGCAAAATCAGTTTCTGAAAATTATAAATACATGAGATATGAAGATGGAAAATAAAATATATAAGTAATTAAAAGTATTTAACTGTATTTTTCCACTAAATTTTCAAAAATTTAAAATACTGTACAATACCTGTCAGTGTGCAATGAAACTGGCCTTCACAAAAATCATATAACATACTACTTGATAATTTTTCAACAATTTGCACGTGTAAGTTCTATTCATTCATCCAGTCAACACAAATGGATGTCAGCTAGGTTGTAGGCATAAGCCAGGTCCTGTGGAGATACTGTGATCAGAACAAAAATACCAGGCCTGCTTTCATGAAGTTTGCATTCTAACAGAAGATAGACAATGAAGCAAGTAAGCAGTCTGTCAGAAGGTGAGAAGAGCTACAAATAAACTAACATACAATAAAGAGCTACAGAGTGATAATTTGGGGAGTAATTTTATAATAGATGGTCAAATAAAGCCTTTCTGAGAGGTGACATTTGAGTAGTGCACTAAAGGAAGTGATGGGCTGCCCAAAATGTGTGTCCAGGGCATGCATCCCTCAGGCAAGGCAAAGGCACCAGAGGAAGCCAACAGGGGAAAAAATTAAATAATAAGCAAAAATATGTGAAAATTGCTCCTAAAGTGAAACTTTGAAATGTATGTGATTTTATGTAATTGTGGTAAAATTGGTAGATGTGTATATAATTGGTGGTTTGTGAGCTGTTTCCTTCATTTTCTAAATCTACTGGTAACACATATCAAAAATGTTAACATATTTCTATGCTTAAATTAATCAATCCTAGCATGTTTAAGGGCTCAAAAGAGGGCAAAAGGGAAATGGGTATTTTATACTACTATTTCTAATAATAAAATTAAAACATAAGATTTCTGATAGAAACAAAATAAATGTTTTACTACTCACTGAAAAAATACTCTATGATGGTTAAACTCAAGAATTATATAACTCACTAATAAACCTACAAAATAAAATCAAGCTCACTTTTGAGTAGATAAAAATGCAATGTAATTCCAGTTTTTATTTAAGTTGTCAAATGTCAAAAGATATTCCTGAAACTGGTGAAAATGCAAGAAACTAGTGTAAAAATTTTTAGGGACATTTTTATTATACACATGTACATGTGTATATACACATATGTTAATATATTTTTGTAAATGTCAATGCTGTCACACAACAACTCAATTTCTAAATTTTTATTCTAAGGAAATAAATTAGATTCACAAAAATGTATGCTTCAGGGTCTTCATCAAAATGTTATTGGTGATAATAAAAAGGTTGGGAACAACCTTGGTATCTGTGCAATTAAATAAATTACAGACATTAAAAATGATACAAAAGATGGAAGAATATTCATCAGGCAAAAACACAGATTATAAAATAGTTTGAATGATATAATATTAGTTTGTAAGAGAGAGAGGGGAGAAAATATTTTAAATAATTTACCTTTGAACCAAAATCAAATGCATCAACCCAATTACTTTTTACCTGCTACTCTAGCCCCAGACTAACTCTGTGTTCAGATTTTTAACAGTATTCATCAGTGGAACGTGGTACTATAAGTGTTAGAATGTTTTTCTTTTTTACCTGTATTTTCTGAATGTCCAGTTGTAAGTCTAAGAAGGGTATAGTAACAAAGAAAATTCTAACAGTATCATGCAAAGTAAAAAAACAAACTATGACTACCTAGCTACATAAAATATATGCAAAATTTACAATCACTTCTGGAGGAGAATGTAAAGGAACATGGGGAAATTGATATTCCATGAACTTTGACATGGATATATTGTAACCAAGGAAATTTATCCCATTTCAATTCATTAAAACATTACTAGCACAGCAATCTTTTTTAACACAGAAATTTCTTACAAAATGATATCAAATATGCCATTCAAGATTATCCATGTTTAAATTAACAGGCAATTTAATATGATGATTATGAGTCTGGTTTTGAAGCAAGTCTGTTCTACATTCCCTTGGTCAAGACTTTTTCATTAATGTGAACCTCAATTTCCTTGTTTTTGAAATGGAGGTAACAATGTGTACCATCACCACACACACCTAAGATTGTTTTATTATTTCCATATATAATAATATGCATAGGGCTTTTGTCATTAGGCTTTAGCATGTATATGTTACTAACATTCCCTTTCTACCTTTCCAATATTGTATCTTACATTGCTTCCAGAGCAGCCAACACCGTTTTAATGGAAAAGAAAGGTATTTTTTCCCAAATACCTTATATTTTCCTACCACCTTGAATATTCTTAATATTTCTTTCTCATAGAAAACCATTTTCCAACTTCATGAAATCTTTAAGATACAGGGTAAATGTTACTTCTGCAAGTTGTCTATTTTTCTGTGCACTTGAAGAGGACACATCCTACCTCTGATACTCACCCTGCATAGTGTAATTAAATGTTAGACAGCAACCCTAATGTCTTAAGACCCGGCATGTATTCAGTCCTTTAAACTCCATGACATTCTGGAAATTACTGATCTGCTCTGTAACCTTTATCATTGTTACTGTGACCTGGTACTCAGCTTCACATATTGATTATTCTTTAGGTATCCAGTGTGCTCCCTGCCTATCAATGATTTCCCTTATCAATATCAATATGGTTGTCCATGTCCCAATCTATTTAGACATGTAATGGGTCCTTTGTCCAATAAAATAATTTCCAGAATTGACTGTACAAAAACTCAGGTTTATTATTCTTTACTTGTATCATACTAATTTGGACATCTGCCATAATTATTTATAATAATATGTAATTATTATACAAATGTCTAACACTTTTATTAGCCATTAAGTGTCCCTTTTCTTCAGATTCACAATTCATCTTTTTGTTCATTGAAAGAAAGCAAGTATCAAGCTCAACATGTAGAAGTCCAGTACATTTTATTGAATGAGTAAGTAAGTTTGTGAATGAGCAAATGGATATTTATAAACAGACAAATGAAGATTTGTTTAAACATTTTGGCTTTTGATTCTAAACCTCACATAAAATTTATAATAATAGCACAATTCCATCAAACTTCATAAGGTTCTGAATTTAACTGCTTGATTTAGGCAAATGGTTTAAGGTTATAGAATCATCAAATTAGAACTTTTGTCTATATGATCTTAATATTGACTATGGATCAAGATTAAAATACGCATCTTGTCAATGAATTTAATTTAGGAGAGAATCAATTTTTCTGTCATGTGCTTTTATAAACCATGAATTTTATTTATTGCTGTTTTTCAAACTAATGCTAAATTATTGTTTTGATTCACTGACACACATTTTCAAGCCTGATTCTCAAAGAGACTCCATGACAAGTGATAGGCACATGCCAAAGTCATTAGTTCTGCCTTTGTTACTCAACATACTTCTGTGTGGAAATATACAATTTCACACATAGTGGATATCAAAAAGGACAATGCCCACAGAGTCTACTAGGTTGACCTCAAAAGCACAGAGACCCAGAAGGAAACACACTTTCTTGTGTAAAACATCTACTCTCCCATAACTTCATCCTGGACATTGCAGTGGCCTACAAGAGCTCCAAACAAAATACTGCCAGAAATTCAAACAAAACAAAAACTTGACTAAAGAGCCAAAGCATTTCTTTCTGTACTTAAAACATATTCCCCTTTTACGCACACAAATTTCTGGGCTAATGTATTTTATGTAATGTATTTTATAGTAATATTTGAAGAAATTCCAGTTGATAAAACTTTACCAATCTAGAAAATGATATAGTTCCTTAGTTTGGTAGCTTGGTTAAGTCCTTGAAAAGTATAAATTTAAAAATCTGTTGCAGTGAGATTTAAAGGAACATAAAAAATCTTCTGTATTATCATGTTTTTTGTATGGTCTTTTCTGTGATGTCTCCTAAACTGAGCTAACCCTTCATCATCTAAGCATCTAAAGCACTATCAATTTTGCTCATTCATCAACATAAACAGTAAGGCATTACAACGCCATTTAGAATCTACAAAGGAAAAAACATACAATAAAATACAGACTACTTATACAGATTGTTTGTTATTTATTGATCACTTTGTCCACCTGGTGCTCACCTTTTCTGCTCAACTATCATCCCTATCCCAGAGATTGCAAGTGTAAACATCTGTAAGTGTTTAATATTCTGGAGCCATAAGGAGTTTTTTTTTTCTTTCCCCTATTGTGCCTTCATATTTACCCTCTGAATTTCATTGTTTCCACCAATGGATGAAATCCAGTTGCCAAAGATATTCATATCTTTTTCAATCACAAAACCAGGCCTATCTCAGAAGTTAAAATGACCAACATCCAGTGTGATGATCAGAATTCCACATTCTTTCAAAGTGAAGTGTTTTCACACCTTACCTTCCCCATTTCCAAGTTCAGATCTGTTTCAGGTTAGAATTTATTTCCTTCCCAACTCTTTAACTTACTAGGAACAAGAAAAAAATGATGATAGGAAATAGCATCATTTTCTTTGAGATATAATTGGTTTCCTTTGTTGGTTCCTTCTAGAAGCTGAGTTCTTTTCTGGTAAAGACTCTTCCTTCCCATGGGACTTTCGGAGCTCTTCCCGCTATAGCCTTTTTACTGCAGTGTCCTCAGGCAAATGATGCCTGTCCTCTACCTGACCACTGAAGACTCCCTCTCATCCCAGTTCCCCTCTCCGTGAGGTTGCTCCACATTTTCAGGCACTCATCTTAGGCAGAATCTTTTTATAATTGGCCCAGGTTGGCTTCTTCCTAAGGGTCAACTTGGCCTGCAGGAGAACACATGCTCCTGATGTTGGTGGCAAGTCTCACGGTTTCTTTATCCTTGCTGAAAAACAAAAGCAACTCATTACGTTTTTCTCTGAGGGTGCTGAAGCTACAAACACACTGACAGCTCTTTTTTTCTCTCTCTGTCTCTGTTTCTCTCTCTCTCTTCCCCCTCACTCTCCAAATAAGTCCTGAAATCCTCTCCTTCAGTATTCCATTCAATATTGACCAAAGAAAGAATGGTTCTATTGCCAGAGAATCCATTTTACACTCACATAGTTTTCTTGTATGGGCAGTTTAATATTTAAAATCTGGCTTTTTGGCACCTTTTGTATTGGTCTTGGCCTTCTGTACCTCAGCCAAAGCCAAAAATGGAAAGAATTCCATTTTTAATATGCTGTAACATGTGGTTTAGAAGGGAAAGAAAGTAATAAGATTCAAAAGAATCAATTCAATTTTTGGAAGTTTGGAATATAGATGGAGGAGTAGAAATATTAGCTAAGAATAACATCTAGAAGTAAAAGTTACACCACAAAGAACATTTAAAAGATACAGGAATTAGAGGCACCAGGTGTTATAGAAGTCAGAAAGTCAGAATAGGGCTGGAAGCAGCATCTGGTTGAAAGTCTATAGAAACAGAAGGTAGGCCCTCTTCTTCCTTTTCAGGACCAAGCAACTACTACTGCTCCTACATGATTATGCAAGAGTGCTTGTTTGACCCAATCAATAAATGGGCCAAAGAGCTAAATAGAAACTTCTCACCAGAGGACATTGATCAAGCCAATGAAAACATGAGAAAGTGCTCTAAATCACTAGTAATCAGAGAAATGCAAATGAAAACTACATTAAGATATCACCTCATGCCAGTCAGATTGGCAAAAATGAAGAAAATAAACAATAATAGATGCTGGAGGGGCTGTGGAGAGATAGGCACACTAGCACACTGTTGGTGGAGCTGCAGACTGGTACAGCCCCTCTGGAAAGCAGTGCGGAGAATCCTCACAAAAACTAGGGATGAGCCCACCATATGATCCTGCTATTCCTCTCTTGGGTATTTTTCCAGGGGATTAAGAATTAGCATATTACAGTGACACAGCAAAATAAATGTTCATAGCAGCTCAATTTACAAGAGCTAAATTTTGGAAACAACCTAGATGTCCCTCACTGGATGAATGGATCCAAAAACTGTGGTAAATATATACCATCGAGTTTTACTCAGCAATTAGAAACGATGATATTGCAGCCTTTGAAGGTAAATGGATGGCTATGGAAGAAATTATGCTGAGTGAAATAAGCATAACCCAGAGAACCAAAGGTCGAATGTCTCCACTCATCTGTGGAGGTTGGAGTTAGACCCTGGCCATTGACAAAA
Source organism: Aplodontia rufa (assembly GCA_004027875.1). Classification (NCBI taxonomy): domain Eukaryota; kingdom Metazoa; phylum Chordata; class Mammalia; order Rodentia; family Aplodontiidae; genus Aplodontia; species Aplodontia rufa. Next base: position 37,184 of record PVKS010003689.1, on the reverse strand, counting down.
GAGGTCTATTACCATGTTTTAAATCTGGATAAGGTGTAATGTCATACAACCTAAGGCATTTGTAGAGATGTATTGGGAAGGAGGGGTGGGAGAGATAAGGGTGGGTAATTGGGGGGGTTCTTGGGGGTAAATCTAATTTTCAGAATTTATATATATATATTATTTCATTAGAAGCTTGTTGGATTGTTTAACAAATAAATTTCTGAATAAAATAAATAAAAAAGAGTACACGTTTGTTTCTTGGTGAAATTAAGCCACATAAGTGAGAAAGATAAACTTTTATATTTCAAAAGTAAGTAAAAACTACATACTGAACAATATTAACCCCAACTTCTTTCATCACTGATTTACAGAATCAATGCAGCAAGATTGAAGCATCCTAAATAGATTAGATCATTTTTATATATGAGAAATAAATAGCTCTAGAGGAAGACCTGTGGATACTGGTATTTGGTGATGACCCAATTAAAAGATCAAGCCCTACTGTGGGCTTCACCAAACATAGTCAATTGACAGTGAACATTAGTGACCTTTTCAATATCTCTAATATATCTCTTAAATGTGATAAGGCAATCAGGAATTATCAGATGTCTGAGAAAATTCTTTTTTTTTTTTTAATGAAGTCTTCCTAAGTTACCCAGGTTTGTCTTAATATTGTCATCCTCCTGCTTCCACATCCTAGGTCACTGGGATTACAAGGGGAAAACCTTCAATATGAAAGATACACTGAAACAAAGACACAGAAAACAACAACTTCATAAAAAGACTATTCCAATAGGAGAAAACGTTAATCAAACAAAATTAATTTCACAGCTATAAAAATTGTTATTGTATGCATAATGAAAGTATAGAGTGCTACAAGTAAGAATTCCTCAAAATAAGAATGAGGTCAGGTCTTGAAAAAGTATTTGAAGGATGAATGTTAAAGTTTTGAAAAAAAAGAACTTTAGACAAAAATTGTCAAAAAGAGAACATGTTAATATAAGAAAATTTGGGGTTTAACCTGGAAGTGCAACATAAAGATTCCAAATAGAAAAAATAAAAGGCAATGAAGAAAAGTATCAAATTAGAAACATAAAAAAGTTTTCCCCAAACTCAAAACTATGATTTTCCATATTAAAAGAACCAACCAATTTCCTGTTATAAAAACTCTCACACTAAGTTTATTATCATGAAGTTATAGGGGAAAAAAAACAGAAATGAGGAGACTTCCTGGATCATAGGGGTTGGAAGAACATCTCATAAAGAGATGAGGATTGAGTGGCATCTGACTTCTTGGTAGCAATGGTGAAAGCTAGGAGATAGTAGATCATTATCAACAAAGTTCTGAAAGAAAATTACTTTAAATTTGTTTTTTTAGAGTGAAATGAACTATATCTAAATAAAATAAATGTATTTTCATTTACAAATTACATTTAAAATGTAATGTCCACTTGCCTGTTTCAGGATCTTTTGGAGAAGCTCATTCCCTAAATAAGAGTAAACCAGGAAAGAATGGGATCCAGGACACGACAAACAGACTCAGAAAGGCAGGGAAGGGATTTCCCAGAATGAGAGCAAAGGGCTGTCCCAGCTGTGCCTGAGACTTTTAAGAATCCTGGAGAAAACTGGGAGGCAGACAATCAAAACAGGATGCTTCCAAAAAAGAAGTAGTATAGGAAAAGCACATGGTGTGCATGAAAGTGTGGGAAGTGCAATGAAGGATATTTTATAACTCTTTTGGAGAACTTGGAAAGAATGAATGGTAGGTATGCAGTAGTTAAGGCCAACAAACTACAATTAAAATGAGATATTTATTAATTCCAAGGGAAAAAGTAACTGCACTCTATAAGAAATATATTAACATTTCACAGCTGGCTCAGAAGTGATGTCATAATATTATAAGAACCAGATATCAATTCACTGCAATGGTAACAGAACGGTATTGAAAGATAACAGAAAGGTGAGTCAAGAGAAGGTTGGTCAGACCTTGGTCTAAAATGTTTAATTTTCATCCACAGATATCTGAAATCAGTAAATAGTGCTTAAAATAAATTAAGAGACAATTACATAAAATTACTATTTTAAAATATGGGTGTAAATTTAGAAAGAAAAATTTAAAAATGAAAGCTGATGTCTCTGGAAACAGACCTTGGAAACACCAAAGGGCTGGGAAAGAAAACTCTGATTTTTATCTTATAGTGCTATTTTATTACTTTAATAAAAAATGAGAATTAAATTTTAAAGGCAAAGGTGCTCCAAAATGTAAATGATTGCTACCAAAGAAGTCAAATTTATATTTCTTTAAAGACTTAGAAAAATTGTGTTACTGGCAGTTTAGAGCATTCTAGTACATCTTTGATAGCAAAATATATAGGAAACATGTAGTCCCAGGTAACATTCAGTCCAATCTTCAACGGGAAGAAAAGTAGGAGAGAGGAACTCTAGGGAATGAAGGGGAAAAAAAACTCAATTTGCTAACCATAAAATAGATGGTATTACCTAGGAAGACTCCCCATAAAGGAACCAAGAATTTCAAGAATTAACGTGGAGACCATGAGTGTCTTGGCTGGAGGAAGCAGTTGGGTATCTGCACCTACCCAACCTCAGCTCTAGGAAGCAGCCACTACACACAACATGGACTTCCATGTTTATTGTAACACTGTGAAGTGAAGTCACCCTTTCATCCATGGACAGATCAATGGATAAAAAAAATATCACACACACACACAGAGGAATATTATTAGAAAAAAAAAGAATGGAATTCTGTCATTTGTTGCCACATGAATGAAACTGGAGGACATTTTTTTTTTTAAAGCGAGAAGGACAGTGAGAGAGAGAGAGAGAGAGAGAAAGAATCAACTTTTATTGAGTTTTTCACATGGCTGTAGTTGCTCTGACACTTAGTTGTGTATGTGGGTTGCTGGGGTTTGAACCCACGTACTTGTGCAAGCTGGGCAAGCACCGTAACCACCAACCCACCGCTCCAGCCCCTTGGAGGACATTATTAAGTAAAATAAGCCAAGCATAGAAAGACAAATACCACGTTTTCACTCATATATGGAAGCTAAAAAGGTTGACTTCCAGTAAGTAGAGAGTCAAACAGCGGACACAAGAGGCCTAGAAGAGGAGAAGGAAGTGAGAATAGAGAGGTTAGATAATGGGTACTACCAAAATACAGTCAAATAGGAAGGATAAATTCTATTGTTCTAGATAGCAGTAGGTAACTATAGTTTAACAACTTGATTATATTTTTATAAAGAACTATAAGAGAGGAGAAATGAAATTATCAAAGAAATGATAAATGTCTAAGGCAAGGAAAATCCTATAATCCCGAGTTGATCATACACACTGTATATATGTATTGAATTACAACACTGCACACCATAAATACATGCAAATATAATGTGCCAATAAAAAAATTCAGATCCAGGCTATTTCCAGGTTTCTTGATTCCCTTAAACCCTAGATTTTTACAATGAAAAATAAAGAAACATTTGTTTACAATTTAAAAAAATAATAATCACTTGAAGATAAGGAGCCTGGAAATAAACTTTAAGAGCAACCCTAAAATGTCAAATAAAACAATGGGTAAAAATTTCAAAAGGCTAATTTGTAAAAAAAAAATATATTTTTTTAAAGAAATAGAGACAGTGAGAGAGAGAGAGGAGAGAAACAAGTTTATTTACTTTTTCATCTGGTTTTCATTGCTTCAACACTTAGTTGTGTATATGAGGCTGGAGTTTGAACTTGGGTCCTCACGCATGCCTGCAAGTGCTACAACCCCTGAGCCACTGCTCTAACCCCTAATTTGTGAAATATTAACATAACTGACATATGATTATGCCCAAATTGTATTATTGCATACAACTGCAGATCAGTTTCCTAAACATCAAAAGTAGACGTCAAAATCAATCCATAAGTGATCTTTACGTTGAAGTCTTATACTTTTTTGGTATCATGACCCACCAAATTCCATGTAAAATGACATTGTGATAAAAATTAAAAGAATCAATGACTTTTACTTCCTTTCATGTTAATAAATGCAATAGTACTGTTATTGGATGGCAGTTGCATTTACACCAGTTATATACATTATTATACATAATGATATACATAGTTATATCATTATTTCACCTAATTGCATGTGTACAACTAATTTGTTAAAATATTTCAGTCAGGTAAACTTTATTGCTGGTAAAAAGATCATCAGAGAAAGGGACAGTTTACTGCTTGCTTAGTGTATGCAGACGTACAAAACAATTTGGCTCTCAAGAAGGAACTTTAAAAGTCTGGTTTAGATCAATTGGAGCTACTATGACTATAAAGAGAGAAACAGCAACCCTGGTGTGGTGAAGTAATCTCCACTTCTCTGGTTCCAATTGTATTTTATAGGGCTCCTTCATCACATGTGTGCACCATAGCCACTGATCCATACATTAAAATTGGCCATTTTCCACCATCAGTGCCACAAACCGTAAAACTCAAGTCACTGAAGAAAAGAGAAAACTTTGAGCATTTTCCAATACTGCAAAAACTTCAAGTGTCTAGGGGAATTTAATTTTCTTGACCAAACACAGTCTCATTAATTTCTGGAGCCAATTTTTATTGTTGTATAGGCAATGTTTAAAAGACTGTTGTCAAGGAAAAGCATCCTAAAATTAGCTCTGCCAGCTTTGTTTTCTTTGCAGGAATGGCCATGCTTCCAAAAGCCTCTTCTGTTTTGAAGAGGAAACCTAGTAACGAAATGTAAAGGAGCTCAAGAGGTTTTCAACAGAGTGAAAAAAAATGACATTGCCTATATATATATATATTCATTTCACAACTTCTGTTTCTTGTGTAAGCTTGTCTACACATAATATGTGTTTGTTATATAATTGTGGGCCCAAGAAGAACAAAAGATCTGTCATTCCAGTGACTCATTCCAGAAACTCTGTACCCGTTCCCACCTCCAAGCCATTGACTTCACCCACTCTCAATGTCCATCATTCCCCCAGGTTCTGATTCCTCTCCTTACTCAGCTTAAGTCTCACATCCAACAAAGGCTTTCTGCCTTCAAAGAGACCCTCAATCCCCAGTTTCCCCTCTTGTCCTTACAATTTTCTAGCAAAATAGGACTCAGTAAACCTATCTGTATCTGCTTGCAAAAATGAATACAGCAGGCAAAAGGTACGCAGGGAGCCAGGTCTCCTTAGATACGTGACCACATGTGGACAGTCGCACTGCCTGCCGTGCCACCACATTTCCTCTGCCACAATCATGTCTCAGGGGACTGTTTCCATCTCAAATGCCAATCCCCCTCCCTTCTGCTTAATGTCCACAAATAGCCTTTTATTTCTTTTCACAGGGTAATCAGAGGGATTATCATCAAGTTCTCTTATATGTGCTAGCAAATGTTCACATTCTACCTTGCCTCTGTGTCTCTGCCTCTCTTTCTGACTCTCTCTCCCCATTGATTTTTTACTTCCTGCCGAATCCCAGAAATCTGAATTCCCAACAAAAACCTCTAATACTATTTCCCACAATTACCAAACTCCTTTACCTTCAAACTCCCCTCTTAGATTGCCTTCTAAGAAAATGCTTTCAAGGGTCAGCTGGACATTCTGCTCACTTCAATTTCAATCCTAACTTCTACCCAGCCCTGGGAGGATTTTTATTTTCTCCATTTCATTGAGTCTGTCATCAATATTGCTAAAGACCTCCACAATATAAAAAACAATAATATGTAACCTGACCTTTCAGCAACATTTGATACTTGATAGTCTCCCTTCTTGAAAAATCATCGTCTTTAACTTTCATAATGCTATGTCAGACTTGCCATTCCTCTGTCTCCTTTACTGTAAATGTTGAAGTGCCTAAGAGCTTAACCCTTGATTCTCTTCTTGTACTAATTTTAACTCCCTGGTAATCTCATCTAGTGCCATGATTTTTAAATATATCTATATATTGACTATTCTTTCTTTTTTTAAGAGAAAGAGAGAATCCATTTTATTTAGTTCCTCATGTGACCTTCATCGCTCCAACACTTCATTGTGTACATGGTGCTGGGGTTCAATCACATATCTTTGCGCATGCCAGGCAAGTGTCGCAACCACTGAGCCACCGTTCCAACCCTATATGTTGACTCTTCTAAAATACATATTCAGCTATGCCCCTTCTATCTAACTGCCTAACTTTTGCTTGTTAAGGCCACTTGAATGCCTAATGGACATCAAAATTCCTGGCTCATTTGGCAGCAAAACCTGACCTGAGCTAATAAGATAGCACATATTGTCTTTATGTAAGTGAATGCCTATCTGTATTTTTGCAGATACATCTTGGGACTGTTACCTCGGAATATACTGGGAATACTTGGTAATTTTTGGAAACTATACAAAATCTGAAAAGTTATGAATTTGGGTCACATCTGAGCCCAAGGGTTTCTATATGGGACTGTAGGCATAGACCTACGGGCACGGGCACACACACAAACACAAACACATACACACACACACACACACACACATGACATTGTGCCTCATTCATTTTACTCTTCACATGCTACATTCATTTTATCAGTGATTTCAGTCAACTCTAACTTTAAACATGTCCTGAACCTGTATCCAATAGTCTCACCATATCCACAGTTTTTGATTTCCATAGTTCCAGTTGCCCCCTGAAGTCAACCACTGCCCAAACATGTCAAAGGTAAAATTCTAGAAATAATTCATAAACTTTTCGTTGTGCACTATTCTGAATAGCATGATGAAACTGCATTCCTTCCAGCACTGTCCTCCTTGGGTTGTCCAGTGTATCCACTCTGTATATGGTACTCACCTGCTAATCACTTAGTAGCACTCTCCATCCTCAGATCAACTGTTGTGGTGTCAGAGTGCTTGTGCTCAAGAAAAGCTTATTTACTTAATAGTGGCCTCAAAATGCAGAAGTAATGATTGTGGCAACTTTATTATCATATATTATAATAATTATTCTTTTTATTATTAACCTCCTACTGAGCTTAATTTATAAAGTAAACTCTATCATCTTATGTATGTATAGGAGCAAATAATAAATTTAGGCCTTGGTACTCTCTATGGGTTCAGACATCCTCCGGGGGACTTACACTGCCATAGGTATCAACGTCACCAGAGCTACCAAGCCTTCACATGGACAACTGCCTTAGCCTCCTAACACTTCCTCCTATTTCAAATCTTGTCCTTCCCTGACTCCCCACTCCTCAACATTACTAACCACAAAACAACCATAGAATTCATCTTGAAATTTAAGGACGGTCCTGTATCCCTGTTGCTACAAAGCTCCAAAGGCTTCCCCTCATGTGGTACATAGCATTCCCATTTCTTATCGTGGCTTGTCGGATCTTTAGATAATCTGACTTGCCTTGCTCTGAACACTAAGCTCTTCCACTCTCCTTCACCTGTGCCCCAGCACCAATGGCTTTATTGTTTTTCCTCAAACATGTCAAACGTACCCTGCCTCGGGATTTTTGTCCTTGCTTCCTTCTTCATAGGTTGCCAATGCTCCAGTCCTTGGCATCGCTCATTCTTCAATTCTCTAAGGTCCCTCTTCACAAGTTACTGTCACAAGAAAATCCTCCCTGACCACTCTTCTAAAATAGCCATTTTTTAAATTCCCAGGAACCTTATGGCCTGCCTCACCCTGTTATTAAACTCATTATTTATTTATTTTGCCTCTGTGTTACCCATCCTCACCATCAAAATGTAAACTCTACGAAGGTCAGGTTCATTTCTATACAGTTTATCAGTGCATATTTGGTGTCTAGAATAATGCTGGAACTTTCCATATGCCAAGAGAATGAATACTTGTTGAATGAACAAATAAATTATGTTGTCAACTGAGTTGAGTTAATGAAATAATATCAATCCACTTTCCAAAGTACCTTGATATATTTTACAAGTATCAGTACAGTCTGGGCTACAACTTTCTTTTTCTCTGAATGATTCTCAAGATTGTTCTAGTCAATGACTAAGATTACCATAGTGTGACTCACACAGAGTAAATTAGTGTTTACTTTTATACCCATAAGGCATATACTTAACAAAACAGTCTGAATTTATCCAGGAGTTTTGCTCATTAATTACTCAATTTTATTGTGAATTTAAGCACTTCCTCTTTCTTGGGAGATTAAGATCACTTGGCAAAATGTTTCTAAATCCAAGGTGTTCTAAAGTGATTCTGGGTTATTTCTGGTTTTCCAAATACTTTCAGTATATCTAGCAATTTATCTAATTATAGAAATGAGAATATAATTAAAAAGCACAGAACAATAAAAAGGTAAACAAGACATAATTTTAAGCACTATTTTATCATTTTATTTAGCAAACAATTTACAATAATGAATTTTAAAAATTTATTGCCTTGCATAAAACAGAGGGGAATTGCATCCCTATACTGAATATAAATATTATTTTGGTTGTAACTTTCTTTTTGGAACATTCTCAGGCATTAAGCACATATCATCTCCTTAATCCATGATTTCATAGATTTAGATAAACTTTTATAGGGAAGCATCTTTTGAAATACTTTTTGTTTATCTGTAATTGAAATATGATTTATATAATGATAAAGTCAGAGAACAAAAATATTAAATGTCTATGTGAAGATGGTAACTTTAGTTTAAGCCTATCACATTGCTTGAATATATGTCTGGTAAAAATGAAATGTAAGAACTATTAAAAGTGCTCAATTCCTTTGGAAAATATAAAGATTACCATTCCTTAGTGTTCAGCTCAGTAGTTGACAAGGAATTATAGCTGGGAAACTGATATTAAAGTATTTAGCCTGTTGGCCTCCAAGTGATGTCCTTCTAACTAATCAGAGTTTGGAAACCTCAGCAGGCAAATGACTACGGCAGGAACCACAGCAGTCTGCACTCACTAAGAATTCCCTAGGCTTCAACACCACACGAGGCCAGAAAGCCCCTAATTACAGAAAGATATTTCTAATATAACACAAAATATCTGGATACATCATGAAAGAGCAATTTGAGCTTGCCTGGGATATGAGTGAAGAGAACTTAGACAATTAGAATCTTGGAACAGGAATTTGAATCACTCAGTCAATGAATGAACTTTGCATTCTGCCCATCATAGAGTTATGTGAGGTCAGCTTTACTTCCATCTTTTATTGAGCAAAGGGGAAAAAGCAAACATATTGCTTTTCACAAAGTTGTATCACAAAAGTAGTTTACAATAACTGCTACTATATGTGGATGCTTACTCTGTGCCAGACACAAAACGTGGGTACTTTGATTACATTATTTTTATCCCTTACAACTATTCCCCTGAGAATCTTCAATTCCATTGAAAGAGGTTTAGCTTTCCTTTTGACTGTTGTTGTTCCGTCTGTGATACAGTAACATTCCCAATAATCTCTATTTGCAGGGTTTTCTTACCCTTCACTCTTTTTATTTTCCAGAAGCTGGTAAAAGATACTCCATAAAACTTGCTTGACAGGGCCTGGAGTGCTGACTCAGCAGTTGGGTGCTTGCCTGACATGCCCAAAGACCCTGGTTCAAACTCCAGCGCCACACACATAGCAAAAGTTCAGAAAAACAATTCATTTAAAAGTCTTTTTGATACAGATCCCTTTTCCTGTTTTTTGAGAGAAGGCTGTCAACACTTTTGCCTTCGCCAAATAGGACTTCAGGTTTAGTATAGAAGGTATGATTATTACTCTTCTTTAAAACCAGAGGTGTAAGCTCAGATTTTACTTTAATTCATAGGGAAAGTGGAGAAGTTTATTAACAGAAGATTAACGATATTTGTCAGTTTTGATCAGACAGCTATTTTGAAGATAAAGCAATATTTAATGCAAGAATAAAGTTAACTTGTAATTCTTTTATATAATCAAATCAATTGCATAAGGAACAAAGAGAGAGGCAAGGAAAAAATATTTGATCAGATTGCTTTCTTATCAACTGTACTTAGAAACAATGAGTCATAAATGAAAATAGATGCTGAAAATTTGTACTGAATTGAGGATTAATTTGATAAAAAATATTTTTATAACATAACATCATTTTATGATGGTTGGTTATGCATTGCCTGCTCACAAAATAGAGATAGACAAATAAGTAGCAGAATCACAAATGCATTCCTTCCAAATATCTCTTTCAAAATTAGCCAAGCTTAACCAAAACGGTAAAGTGATATACACCCCAAATCAACTCTGAGCTGTGAAGTTGTTCCTGTCCTACTTCTCAGATTTCCACATTTTTTTTTAATTCCCTCCTTTTGTTTTTTTTTCTTACTACTTACTTCTTTGGACCAATTGAAACTTAGTAAGTGCTTCTGAGCTCCTGAATACAAAGACTGAGGTCAGTGCTTTCTTACCCTCTCCTACATCTGGAAAGATAATCCTGTTTTGGAATGGTTTGAATAATAGAAGAAATACGTAGGTGGGGAGGGATAAAATGCACCACTACTTTGTCCTTTTTCTTTGTGGTTGCTGAGAAGAGGCCTAGAAGACTGGGAATTGGGCCTTCCCATGCCCTGTATGACCTGTTGTCAGGGCAACAGAATGTGTGGAGAGCCCTGGCCTTTCTAGTGCCTGTTGCCAGGGTAACAGGATGCGTACCATCTTTTTTTATGCAACTATGCAGCTTTCCTGCCTTACTCTATACTTTTCCCCAATTTGATGGGAGATTACATTTGTTTACTAAAATATAAGAGCAATGCAACTTCAATACATAGGCAACTGAAAATGCAGATTTTGGAAGAAATATTTAAGTGAAGACATGTCATTGTTATTGTTACTAATAAAAGTAATATGGAGAAATATTTTTTGGACTCTTTTCCTAAAAGAAGGGCCTCAATTTTTTATTTTCATAACTTCTGAAATATTTAATAATTGATGATTAGGTCAAAGAAATAACTTATAGATGAAAACAGAAGAGTGAGTTAGAAGAAACTGTTCAAACCAGAGAATTATAAGAAAAAAAATTTAAAGGCTAAGAGCAGATTATAGGTGTAGATCAGTTAACTTTGTTGTACAATAAACTGCCCACAACTTAGTGGCTAATAATACAATAAACATTTATTACTTCCTCATGATTTTGGGAAAATTGGGTAGCCCAGTGTGACTTCACTCACATGTATGGTAATGGATTATCTGGTTGATCTATAGGAAACTTGAGAAACTAATGAAGATATCTGCTGAAGAGTACAGTATGAAGAGGGGCACACATATGGACACTTGTTCATATTGGAATCCGTATAAGGTACTGGACATTTTGTAAATTCTGAAGTTAGAAAAGAATGCCCTGACCCATACACTATCATCTGCAAATGCAGTCAACAAAAGAATGCAGTATATATTATCTTTGGGAATAACACAATAAAACAAAATCCACTAAGTTGATTCTTCTGAACTAAACCAAAAGAGTAAGCACTGCTCACTTTTCTTCAGGGAAGAACCTTCCTGTGTGCTTAAAATCTTATATAAGAGCACAAATGGTAACATAAGCAATACAAAATGCCTAGTTTTAATTACTAGTATTCCTGGTTTTATTATTATGGACAAATAAAAATCTTCAGGGATCAATACCTAGACATTACTACTGCGCAGGAATTTCTGCCCCTATGGTTTAGGGTACCAAAGACCAAATAAATAGAGGTGATTTTGCAAAGGTCCAAGCTCTGAAGCAGCAAAATATTTTAGGTAAAGTCAAATTCTCTTTCAAACACAGGGTAGGATCATTGTTAGGTAAATAAATTGAAGAGGTAATGGTAGCATGCGTCCTAGAGAAGGAGCAAAGCAGACTGGGGAATGTCAGCATCTAAAGCATATGCCAAGTGATAACTCCCTCTGCTATTCTGCTTTGGGTGTGCAGAACTAGGCAAGCAGATGGCAGGACTGCAGCAAAATCAAAACAAGAGCATAGTTTTCAACTCCTGAAATGTCAGGTTTAGAGTGAGTCTTGAGTGTTAAGTAGAATTATCTAACTCAAGGTTAAGTGGCATAAGTGAGTACAGGCTGAAGAATCTGGAATTTACCCTACCAACAGTGAAACATTGGCCAAATCATTTAATGTCCTGGAGGCCCAGTCTTCTCATCAGAAAAACAGGAGATAATTGTTCTGAGACAGATGGACCAAAAGAAAAATCTTTTAGAAAATATAAGACACAAAACAAATTATGAGGTATAATTACTACCATGATTCAATCATAACGTGATTTTAAACTGTCTAGACAAATTACAAATATGATTGATAGCCAAATCGTACAGTTTTTTTATCTTGCTTTAAATATAGTTTAGAACAACCCCTTAAAGAGTCCAGTATTTTTTGAGAGAGAAAGAAACAATTTTATTTATTTTATCATCTGTTTACTTTTTTCTTATTTTTCTGATGCTTAGTTGTGTATGTGGTGCCAGGGTTCAAACAGGAAAGTGGTCTGTCATTGAGCCAACACTCCAGCCCTTAAAATTCCACTTTTAAGAGGACCAAAATCATCAGCACACTGTTGCTTTTCTAAGTGTATTTTATTTTCTTTTAAATTATCTAGGACCATTTTAACAAGAACTCCTTAATCACTATGCTGATGCAGTTTAGTTAAAGCTGATCTCTGTTTTCTCCTGCTGAAGAATCTGGTGCTTAGAAATCTTATTAATTTTTTTCATGATCCATTATATTTGTTTGAAAAACTTAATATAGAAAATTTTACTACCAAAAATTACATGCATTATTGATCATTTGGGGGTTCTATTTTGTAAAAAATTAATTTTAATATTTTATAAAATATAAAATAAAATATATCTTTAAACAGCGTCAAGAAAGTGTAGCTTAAAGGAGAAAACAAAAGGGTCAGAATGTTTCATTGGGTTGCCCCTGATGATCCATTACCATTTTTATGTTCTTCCTTAATTGTGGTTACACATGCCTAGTACTAGCTCAGACCAGATATGTGGAATATGTGGTTCTCCTGAGTCTTTAACACTTCCATCCCTTACTAATCTTAATGAACACATCTTTCATATCCAAAAGGCCTATAAGTATAGTCCATTATGGTATGGTAATGACACTTGCTCAAATATTTAAATTTGGCTAGCTGATTGAAACATGATCAAGTTCTCAATCTAAAAATGTAATAGTAATATGTCATTTTCTAAATATAGGCCAAAAGATGGATATGGCACATGACAGAAATATCCGGAAGTCAACTCCATCGTGAACAAGGCTCAGATTTGGGTAAAGACAGACTTAAAGAATGATTTTTAAGCCAGAGTCACTCAGGAACTGAGCCTAGCCTGACATCCTACGCAGACAAACTCCATACCAAGACTACCACAGGAAGTTGAAGTAAAGAGGCCACCAAGACAGTTCTATTATGAAACTCTCAAGGCCAGCCCACTCTCCACTGCTGTCTCTGCAGCCTTAATCCCTGCCCCAGAGAAACATAAGTCCTCAAGTTTAACAGTTCTGTTGACAAGAGACCTGTGAGCCCTGCCAGCCTACTTCCCCTAAGAAGACCTTTCCTCATTTAGCAGCTTGACTCTTCTACCCACTGATTCAACAAGAAAAGCACCTGAGAAAAATATAGGACTCTGCTGTGGAATGTAATATTAATAATAATAACAACAACAGCAGTTAGGATTTGTTGTATTCTGAACATCATGCTAAGCAATTTATAAGCTCTAATTTTTTAATCCTTTCCACACTGGTGAAATACGTAGTGTTATTATTTTCATTTTACAGATAAGAAAAGTGAGGCATTGAAAAATCAAGCAGCTGTGTATGATTGGTAAATGCTATAGTTGGAATACACCCAAGAATGGATGAAATTATGGGAATACTGATAATTACAATGTTTTGCAGGCTTGCTGTGTGTCATGTACTATGCTATATTTCTGAAACATTATTTTATGTAATTTTCATTATTTTGATCCTCGTAACTTACGGATTTCCACATTCTAATGCTTTCTTCTAAGTGAAAGAACCTTCCCCTGGAAGTCTTCCAGGCCTCTCTTTGGTGTTTTCATGTTCTTTCAATGGAGGAGATGCAACTCATTTAATTGATGAATTGTGGAGAAAAAATTGGACCTGGGGTAGAGAAGAGATTTTTGTGCTTATAGAAAGTATCGTCTCTTCTGCTGTAGGCACTGAAGCAGGTTTAGGAGGGAGATCTTGCCTCCTTCTGAGGACTCTGCAGTTTTGCAGTTTGTGGGATAAGTTGAATTCAGAGGTCTCCGGGCTTATTTAGCTGCATACGAAAACCTTATCTTCCAATGCAAGCTGAATCTGCCATAAAGATAGTATTTGGACCTCCATTTACTGTATTCCTAAATCTCTTGATCTTGAATTCGGGCAGGATTATGATGTATTAGATCCCCCTCTACCTCAACATCTCAGTTAACAATTTTATCCATGTATCAGCTGAAAAGTCACCTAGGAGAAGTCATCTCTAACTCTCTAAAATATCTTCTCAAAGTAACTTCATCACATTACCTGTTACGTTTTCTTCAGGTTACTTCTTATTCCATACTAACTTGCTGTTCTGTAATTCATTTTTTGCTATTTATGTGTTTCCTCTATTGGAAAGCAAGTTCTTCCAGATGCAGTGGCACATACCTGTAGCTTCAGCTACATGGGAAGCTGAAGCAGGAGGAGCTCTAGTTCAAGACCAGCCTGTAAAACTGGGCAAGACACAGCCTCAAAATAAAATAGAAAAGTCTAGGGATGTAGTTTAGAGATAGTGGTAGAGTGTTTGCTAGACTCTGGATTCAATACCACCAAAAAAGAAAGGAGGTGGAGGAGGAGGAACAGAAGGAAGTGGAGGAGGAAGAAGAGAAAGAGGATGAAAAGAAGCTCCTGTGTCTAACGTGGTGCTTGATAGTACATAGTTAGTGGATATTTATTCAATGAGTAGATAAATAATGAATGAAGTAATGAAATAATTGGATTTCAAGGTAAGAAAAGTGCAGTTTAGAAAAACTAATAACTTTTTCATGGTCACTGGCTAAAAATACAGGTGGCATTAAAAAGTATTTGATTGACTTCAATGTTCAATTTCTTTTTATCTTATTTTATTTTGATATGGGGTCTTACTGAGTTTCTCAAGCCAGCCTCAAACTTATCATACTCCTACCTCAGTATCTCAAATATCTGGGATTAAAATGTGCACCACAGTGCCCAGCTCAGAGTTCAATGTCGTAATCTCTAGGATGTTCCACCTCAACAATGTTTATTATATAAACCACTATATAATGCTATCTAAAGACTGAGATTTATATTGTCAATATATACACTCCAAAATAAGTTTTGGTGAGGTGATTTTCTTCAAATCAAATTAGTTTATGACTAAAGGATAGATTTTTAAACTGATTTGCTTCGTTAAGACATCAAAGCATTCACATATTAAACTATGGAAGAACAGAGACTAAGATTAAAATTTGTCAGCAATTTCCAAGAAAGATAATGTAAACATTCTTCTTTAACTTTTTTATTAAAGAGAAAGAGGCACAGTAAGAAAGACAAAGAGAGAAGTTATTTAATTTTTCATGTGATTTTCATTCCTCTGACACTTTGTTGTGTACGTGGTGCTGGGGTTTGAACTTGGGTACTCGTGCATGCAAGGCAAGCACCATAACCGCCAAGCCACCACTCCAACCCCCTTCTCTAACTATTGAAATGAATGCACTATAAATCCTCAATGTCAGAGCTTTGTAAAGAAACTAATGGTTTGGTCATGCAAGTCAGGGTTAGATAGAGGTATAGAAGGTTGTTCAATGGCTAGGAGTAAAGATCATAGATTGATCACATGTGTCATAGAGTGTCCTTGATTGGTCTCCACCTCGAGAGATGGTTTGTGTCTGAGTGTGTGTGTATGCATGTGGTATGAGTGGACAGGAATGGTCATATTGATTAAGCACTGAGTTATTCTGGCATGGGAGGCATGGTTTAGTTTCTTATTGCTCTGGTAACAAATTTACTACAAACTTGAGACTTCAAAAACCCACAAACTATCTTTGATTCTGTAGATCAGAAATCTCATGCATGCTTCGCTGAGCTAAAATCAAACAGTCAGCAGGACTGCATTCTTTCTGGAGACGATGGACAGAAAATCTGCTTTCTTGCCTTTCAAACTTCTGGAGGCTGCTCATATGCCTTGGCTTGTGGACCACTTACCCCATCATCAATGCTAGCAAAGGTGAGTCAAGTCCTTTCACAATGCACCACTCTTGCCTCCTCTTCTGCCTTTCTCTATCACAATCAAGAATCTTTGTGATAATATTGGGCTGACCTGAAATTCAGGATAATCTCCCTGTTTTAAAGTCAGCCAATTAGCAACTTTAATACCATCTCCTACCTAATCCTCCTTTCTCTGAACATTATATCTCTGGGGTGGCAACTAGTCTATCTAGTATACAGGATGCAGGATTAAGTTTTAGAAGGATCATTGTAGATCATCTTCTTTTGATCTGTCTGGGTAACCATTCTGAAAATGTTGTCTTTTTTATTTTTCTCTTTTCCCACATTTTTTATTGGTGCATTGTAGTTGTACATAATAATGGAGTTTTTTGTTACATATTTATACATGCACGTGATATAATAATATAATTTGGGCAATATCCCTCCCAAGCACTCCCCTCCACCTCCTCTCACATCCAGTCCCTCTTTGTTACTGGTCTTCCTTTAATTTTTTTTTTTTTTTTACTTTTCCAGCTTTTATTGATTGGGTACTATTTAGTATCTTAGAGGTACAAAATATGTTTTTTTTATCCCCCTCCTTTTCCTTTTCTTTTTTCCCTCCCATCCTTCTTCCCATCTCCCCTTCTCTTTACTCAATTAGACTTCTTTTAGCTCATCCTTTAATTTTCATTTGAATGCTTTTTTTTATGTAATCTTACCCTTCCCTCACACTTTCCTTTATTTTACTCTAGTTTCCACATATGAGAGAAAAACATTTAAACTTTGAGTTTTGAGTTTGGCTGATTTCACTTAGCAAGATAGTCTCCATTTCCATCCATTTGCTGGCATTGGCCATAATTTCATTCTTTTTAATAGCTGAATAGAAATCCATTGTATATATGCACCACAATTTCTTTATCCATTCATTTAATTACAGGCATCTGGGTTGATTCATAACTTAGCTATTGTGATTTGTTCTACTATAAGCATGGATATGGCTGTGTCTCTGTAGTATGCCAATTTTAGATCTTTTTTGTTTTGAAAGCAAGATGAATAGGGGGTTTAGAGCTAGGCAGATCTATGTCTGGGTCTAAGTTCTACCAGAATACTACCTGGGCAACTAAATTAGGGTACTTATGTCTTAAGATCATTGGTAGGTATAAATAACAATATAACTTCATAGTTCTGACAACTGGTAGGTGATAAGCAAACATTTCTCTCTGTAATTTTCTCAATCCCTTTTTCAGCTGTGAATCTATCTCCAACTTGACTTTAGGTCCCAATTTGGCAGAATAGCTGATCTTCTAATTTTCTAGTTACACTCAGAATAACATCCAGAATTTTTATTGATTCATAGATTGATTGAAAAAATATTTATAACATTATCTCCTATGTGCCAAATACTGTGGTAGGCGATGGGGATCCAAAAGCAAATGCAATGAGGTAAACTTGGCTCTTGCACCCAGAAGCTGAAGTCCAGTAGGCAAGGTAGATTTTATTATGAAAGGGAAGTTTGGGTTACTTTGCAAACCAAATACGAGAAACTATAACCTGGACTGGAGAAACAGGAAGGATTTTCTTTGAACTCAAGTGGAGATCTTTGGGTAGTAATAGAGTCCCTGTTGACATTTAAGTAGACATCCCTTCCTGATAAAAGAGTGCCCTGAGCTCTGTAGGACATTTATCCTGCCTAGACTCTGCTTCCCACTAAATGCAGATACACGTTAAAGTCTCTACAGCAACCAAATACTTCTCCACACAACTCCAAAAGCCTCATGGGAACAGGAGCAACCTTGACTGAGAGACAAGAAGGAGTAATTAACATGAGCAAAGATGACATGCCATATGTCTGTGGGTCAACCTGGGACCTGGTTGGGAGGAGGCCACAAGAGTAAGACATGAAAGACTGCAGAGCTTGAACATTTTCACAGATCTTGTGAAGAATGCTACAGTGTGAAGTGAGGGCAATAGAAGGCTTTAAGGATTTTAAGCAGGAGATTTTTAAAGAATGAAGTTTGTTTATTATCTATAATGCTGCTTCATCCTAAAGTTCAATTCAAGTTTGGAAATACGATATTTATATAGTGTTTATACCTATGTCCTTTACATTTTTGCCAGTTTTTATTCTAAATATATATTTCTGATACATCTTCTTCGTAATGTGGCCTGGGTAACTTCATCTGAGAACTGTACGGTGTCCTGCCCTCTTTGACAATAACAGCTAGCTGGCATTAAAGAACTTCAGACTATTCTTTCTTTCTTCTTCACTTTGTATTTCTCTATATTTTATCCTTCAGTAGTAATGATTGTGATTAGCACCAATCAAAGAGAAGATAAGGAATAAGAAACTTAACTTGATGCTGTTTAACTGTGGCATTCACAACCAGATGTTAACATCTGGAAGTTTATCGGGATAGGAGAGGCAAGGCGGTATGCGTCTACATATGTAAAATTAAAAATCAGATAGTATGTGATTTCTAACTTAAATTCTGACAGATTCTAGTGCTACATTTAAAAAACCTGAAGGAACTGGAAACAAGTTACTATGAAGTAGTGAATACTACATTTATTTTTACAGAGTTTATGGTTTTGAGCAGTTCAAACATCCTGCCTTCTGTTGAACATCTTTGATTTAGTTGTTCTACAGCTTTATATGATTTTCACTGAAATTTGTATTTGATCAAGTTTTATAGAAATGCTTTCTCCTCTTAAATTCCTAAACCAGTGACACTGACTGAAAAAATCAGCACTAGTGTTATTAAGTACAATTAAAATTTAAATCCATAGTCATTAAGCTCTTTGTATGTTTAGAGAAGAAAAAAGTAGCAGTACCATGACATGCTAAAATTAAAAAAACACTATATGTACATAAAATAATATAAAGTAATCAATGTGAGGATAGGGTTGTAGTTCAGTAGTAGAGTGCTTGCTTAGCAAGCACAAGGCTGGGTTCAACCTGCTGCACCACAAAAAAATAAAATCTTTTTAATTTTACATGCATAGATGCGCACCACCTTGCCTCTCCTATCCTGATGAACTTCCAGATGTTAACATCTGGTTGTGAATGCCACAGTTAAACAGCATCAAGTTAAGTTTCTTTTTCCTGACTTTCCACATGGTAAATAGTAAGTTAACAATCTTTGCAGTGACCAGCAGTAGATAACTTTCTTTAGTGTATAAGAGGTAGTCTAGATTCCAAAGCCAAGGAAGTTTCACAAGAAACTTCCGAATAAGAGATTTCATCTAATGTTGAGACAGCATGAGATATAGGAAGTATTTTTAAGTTGCTATACCACTGATAAATTTATGGCCAACTATATGATTTTTTTAAAAGTATACTTTGTGCAGGACCTGTTATCACAGTTATTTGCTAATATTTCCACCATCATGGATGATGAGTCATAGTGTAAAATCCAAACTGTCATACTGAGTGACAAATTAGTGGTAGCAGATGGACTGAAAATAGTAAAAGAAAAGTTGTAGCTATAAAAAGAAAATTAATGAAATACAGAAGTATTTATCAGAATGGGAGTAGAAAGCTTTGATCTTTGTTCTTAAAATGAATGGCACATCATTTTATATAGTAACTCAAATAATATATGGAGATTTAGAAGGAGTTTAATGAAAGAAATCAACTAAATGGTGGGGTAGAATTTATATTTAGTTTAACAATGAAATTTTCCATGTGTTGCAAAAATTTTTAATTATCTTATGGACTCAAAATAGTGTCTACAATGTTATATTATATGACAATCCCCATAAAAGATTTTCTCTAAAGAGTTTCTGTAGTGTTCATGTTTTCCATGCTTCAGGTTTAATTGAAAAACATCTTATTTCCATCTCTATTTTTACTTAGTCTCAAAATACACATATTATAAGCTAAGTTAAAAACAGACTATCTTGCTGACATAAGTGAATGTGTTTATAAAGTTAGATGTAGTAAAAGATGTAACAGAGATGTAGTAAAAGATAAAAAATATCACTTCCAAACAAAAGTCTGAAGACCATCATTGGGTCAATTTTAACAAAAATTAGAAAAATTATTGCACAATTAATGATAGCTTTCATGAGTAACATGATTTTAATTGCCAATATTTAAAAGTAGAATTCAATGACTAGCAATTTTGATGAGCTAAAACTCTGTTTAAGTTACTATTGCATTTTAAATAGGTAAGGCATTTTCAGCAATGGAATAGGTCGTCCCTCATAACACTACTTTGAATGCAGACTACACAAAAGACCATAATTAAACAATTTGGTTGTCATTAGTAATGCAGATTTTAGATTCTGAAATTCTTGCTTTGACAAGCCTAATCCTGGAATACTGAAAATGTCTTAAGTCAAAGTATAAGTTAAAGTAATAATACCAAAATGCAAATTTCTGCTTTCTTTCATTCAAAAGCAGTCCGTTCAATAATAATGACTGGGGAAAAAACGTTAATGAACATTTAGTGACTCCTTGAAGAAACAGTCCAAAATTTAGTATATGCATATATTGATATAATGCACTGTCAATTCATGAAGATCTGCTGTTGAATAACTCTCAACCTCTTCTGAAACAAAATGACAGATTGATCTTTGAGATCAATCAATAGTGAAAGTCAGATAACTGCCCCAAAGTGTTAGGTCAAAACAAAATCATTTTTCAGTTTTCTTAAAGATCATACATAAATTCACCACCAGATAGCTTCATACCTTCAAGTAAGTACAGAAAAACAGTAAATACAAACAAAACATCCTGTTCTGCTAAAGGGAAAATAATCTAAAACATGTTGTAATCTGAGATACAGCTTTTCCAGTGCAGCTGTTCATCCACTCATTAGGTTAGAACACAAATCATCTGATGACTGGTAAAGTTTAATTTGCATCTGTGCTAATTAATTTTTATGAGCTGTTATTTGCTTCAACAGGATTTCTTGTTTCTCTAGAGAATCACCACACCAAAAAGCTGTAGCATTTTCATCTTCAATAGATCTTACAAATAGATTACTTCATTCAAATGCTGTGAAGATGGCTTCCTTTTTAAAAGTTATTCTTTGCTGTTTCCATTATTAGTATGCTCTTATATTAGTGCATTGTAATGCCATGAATTATTTGAAATAGCAAGAAAATATAGAGAGCATTATTTAAATATGTAAATAACATTTCAATAGAGAAAAGTAGAAAGGGTCTGTACTTCTAAACAAAGTTTGGTGTAATTTTTCTTTTTAAAGAAGTAGATATCAAAACAGTGACAACAAACTTACTCAGATACTGCATTTTATAAAGCAGTATGTAAAATACAGCATTAAAGATATAAATCCTAAAGACAAATACCTTCATGTGGTATTATTCGGTCAACTGTTAATACAGAAAATACTCTATTTTCGTTTGTGATCTGCAAAGATACTAAGCAATTTCAATGGCCTTTAAATATTCATATTTCACATTTTTATCCAAATGTTAGATCTGAGTTTTGAATTATGATGTTATTAATATAAAACATATAACCATAATATTGTGTTAAAATACTAAACAGGAATCAACATACACAACTAAAAAAACTTCAATATGTAAATACCAAGATGACTAAATTAAAGTTTGACTCAGGTCATTACATTTCATGCCTGACATAAATGCACAACTCTTAACCCATTTTATTAAGGGCTTTTATATACTTCGGACTATTCCTTGCTTTTAGAAGTGAACAGGTTAATTTACAGCTGAAACTCTAAAGTTTGGTCTGCTGCTGATGTTTTTACCACATAAACATTTTCTTTCTTATAGAAACATTTTGAAGACATAAAGAATAAGCACAATGGGGTAAAATTATTTTTTATCACATTAATCCTGACCTTGTTTTTTCAAAACCTAATTGCCAGTCTGATTTCTCTACTTACCTGAGAGAAATTTTCTTTCAGCAATTGCCTGGCAAGCAGCTTTCCTAGTTACTACTCTGCAAATCTCAGCCACACATCTAAACAGCACATACAGAAAGCATAAAAGAAGCCATGCAGTGTAACAGACTTCTCTGGGAGTTACCTTACTTTACACAAAATGTGCAGGTGCAAAAAACTATCCTGCTTTCAACAAGTTATTAGCTGAGATGCACACATTTTAGAATTCAAGAGAAAATCTTTACCAAAAAAACACCATTTCACTAAGGCAGATAGCACCCACAATTAGTCATATTAATGGTCAAATCTGTTGTTGGGGAATAATACAGAAACAAGCGAAGAGCTTACTCACATTCCTTTCAGGCGTTGCCACATTTTTTCAGTCTGTTCTCCTACGAGATACTTATAAGTGGTGTTTTCCAATTCTTCAATTTCTGTAGCAGTAGACCCCATGATGATGCTCCTAGGGCAATACAGTTACAGTCAGTTTCAGCAGAGAGAACAAGCATTCCTCAGTCCACTACAAATCTCAAGCAGCTATACAGTAGCATCTCCTATCCATCACAAAAGTGTGGAGGTGCAGAGCTGAGGGAAGCCTCTGCCAGATTTGCTATTGACTTTGACAGGCATATCCACAGCTCACCACATCACCCCCCTCAAGCAGACAGCAGAATAAACAGATGCTCTGACCTCAGAGAAACAATCCGCACATGTGAGCTGCTACTGTACTACTGACCGACTAGTGCTCAAGCTCTCCCCAAAAGCAACTCCTCTGTTACTGCTCCGTGCGCTGAAGCACATCAGAATTCCTACAGTTTACGAGCTCTATTATGCACGAGAGAAACGTGAATGACTTTCGCACTCCAGAAGAAGATGAATCCCTCTCTACCAGCGGAAGGAGGGCAGGATGTAATGAGAAAACAGATGGTAGGAACCAGTACCAGCAGCACCACCCTGAGAAAAAGGAAAAGTGCCTGTGTAAATGCCAGGGCTTTTGTCTCTTAATTGTTCTGCAACCGACACTTAGAAATATATCATGCTCAAACAATAAATGCAACAAATATTAATGCCAACAAAGAGAAAAGAGCACATAGAGCCACACAGAAGGCAGACCACAGAGCTCCACAGGTTGTTATTGAGAGAATAATTACATCAGCTGATGCTGTGACCATGCTATGCACCTTCTCCTAGCAACTCCACACAGTAGGTAACTGCCAATAACCAGGGGGAAACACTGCTGCACACAGCCTGCTCTGAAAATCCTTCAGGAATGACAGAATAAATAAAATGAAAAGAGTGTGAATGCATGTGTGTGTGTCCTGAAGGAAAAGGGAATGGTGTGTGTGTGTGTGTGTGAGAGAGAGAGAGAGAGACAGTGAGAGGAAAGGAATTGATGCTGTGCTGCTTGTGCATTTAAGAAGAAAAATGACAGAAAGTGGTCATAAAAGGAATCAGAACTGAGTTGTCTGCCAAGCTCCCAACACATGGCGAGCTTTCTTTGAAACAAGCACAGACCTGGAGTATGAGCTTCATAAAAGCTATTGCTTTCTGGAAGCTCCTAAGAAAAATGTACTTAAAACTCTTATCTCTTATTTCTTTGGAGACCCAGGTGCAGTTTTATTCCTTCCTACAAGAAAACATGCCTGTAACCTTGAGGTTTAGGGTACAGGTGTCTAAAGATCATAGGTAGGTTATAAAATCCATTATTTATTGGGCATTTCCCATGACAGACATCATTCTGAGTATTTAACATGTACTACCTTTTTAATTCTTAAAAAAATGCTGTAAGGTAGGTAATATTCCTACTGAATAGTTGAGGAAAGTAGGAAACAGAGACATTCTCTAAATTTAAAACCAATCCTATAAAGTAGGCATTAACAAACTTTATTAACAGGAGCTGTCCAATATAAAATTGTTTTGTCTGTCCAAATGACACTGATGGATCTAGTAGTCAGAGTCATAATACATTTGTAAAAAGTACCTTTGACAATGCTTTCTCATTTAAAAATTAGAGAGGATGAAGGGTTGGGGAGGTAGCTCAGTGGTAGAGCATTTGCCTAGCATGCGTGAGGATCCGGGTTTGATCCCCAGCATCACATACACAACTAAGTGGAGGAAAAGCAAAAATGAAAATATAAAATTAACTTTCTCTCTTTTAAAAGATAGCAGAGATTAAAGCACAGGAGCTTCAATTTTCTCAGACAAGATGTTTCCAGAACTCAATCTGAATTTAATGTCATAAACTAGTAGACAGATTTTAGAGTCAAAACCTCACTTCTATGAGCATTTACCAGAATTGTCAGAAATAACTTAATCTTTGCTCTGAAACTACCAATTTTATCTTCTCTGTGTCTTCATTTATAATCCTAGCTTCATTCATGTAATAAACTCTTACCTGATTTTCCTTTAATGAAATAGTCAACAAGCATCTGAATTCTGCTCTCCAAGATAAATCATAGTCAAAAATCTACATAAAAAAGCAAGCACTCCACATTATTATTGTACAAGGTAAGACACAAAAGTCCTTGAGGCTGTATTCTCTTTCAGTCCACGAAATGATTTTCTAAATATGTCATGAAATTTCAAGTCCTTGAACTCGTTAGCTTATCAATAATACTGCAAGGTAAAGAATGAGACCTATTCTGATTAAGTATGTTGGGTGAATCTTACTCCATCACTGAAACTCATTTACCCTTTGTTTTTACTATGTCATTTCTATTAGGTAAAAATGACAAGATTTCTGGGTATACTGATTTGCTCACTTACTACCAAAAAAAAAAAAAAAACCTCTTGATTATTGCATTAACTGTTTCATGAAATAAAAATCTGAAATAAACTAAACAGAGCCACTTATTATTTAACTCCTTTACTAAGACAACCTTCAGCCTCAGGAAATATCAAAAAGTTACTTCTGTTAATGTAGCAAATTCAAAGCATTTTTCTTTTCTAGTTTGTAACTAATGTCCACAAAATGTGAAAATAATATAAAACAAATCACATTGAAAAGAACATAATAGAACTCAGGATTATTATACATATTTTTCTTCTAATTAACATATTGAGAAAATATGAAATGCTGCATTCATAAAGTTAAACCCCTTTTCAAAAAAATCTGACATAAAAAAGAAATAAAACAAGAAAAGATTAACAGAAATTAAACTATATGTCCCAACATAAAACATTCAATATAAGTTCTGGGGAAAGGGGAGAAGAGCTACAAAAATCATCCCAAATAAAGGGTAAAATCTGATCTAACATCTCTTCTCTCTCATGTTTTCTATCCCTTTTGCTTTAACTCTATATTC
This sequence comes from Aplodontia rufa, assembly GCA_004027875.1. Classification (NCBI taxonomy): domain Eukaryota; kingdom Metazoa; phylum Chordata; class Mammalia; order Rodentia; family Aplodontiidae; genus Aplodontia; species Aplodontia rufa. The sequence continues at coordinate 11,877 of PVKS010003689.1, read as the reverse complement.
AAGTGAATCATCTGTTATAATTGGTTCCTTCATTCCTCTTGATCTAATGATTCATTAGGAATGGTGACAAAAATTTGTAGAATAACTTTAGTATATACTGAAGCCAAGATATAGGAGAGCATAGAATCTGGATCCATACTACCTTGGTTTGAATCCTGATTCTTTCACTAAAAGAATTGTGTGATGCTTTGCAAGTTACTATTCTGTGGCTAGTTCTTCATGTGTAAAATTAGCATAATAACCTCATATTCCTCACAGGGTTGTTTAGTAAATAAGTTAATATACTAAACAGTATCTGGCCCACACTAATTGCTTTATAATTATCTATTAATTATTATTGATATTATTTCATGATTTTCTCCTTTATATTATAGTGTAATATTTATTCAATAAATTTATTGGTCATGAACTGTTTCCTGAATCACTTGGGATAGATCATAATTTTTTTATGCACGGTTGGTGCTTTGTTGTTGCTGTTTACTTGTTCAGGAGCTAGATTCTTATTTGTAAGTAAGATTGTTCTAAGTGTTCATGATGTTAACTTCATTGGTTCTCATAGTAAGGCTATGCTGCCACCATGTAACTAATGGTGGAAATAATAATACTAAGCCTACTATTCCCCATGTAAACCATCACTCAATGGAAAACATAGGTTGACACATGATAAAGCACCAAATTTAGAAAACATATCAAATCAAATGCCCTTAAAATAATTACACAAGTTAGAATACCTGAATAATACAAAAAGTAATCAGTGACTAAAATCAGAGACCTGAATCTAGTCTATGAGAAAAATTAAAAGCAAAATGCCAGGGCCTGAAGCAGTGGCTCAGTGGTTGTGGTGCTTGCCTGGCATGTGTGAGGACCCGGGTCTGAACCCTAGGACTACATGCACAATGAAGTGTTGGAGCAGCAAAAGCCATATGAAAAATTAAATAAAATTCATTCCCTCTGTCTCTCTCTCTTTCAAAAAAATAAATAAAATAAAATAAAACAAAATAGCAGTTTGGCATCTGTGAAGAAGAACTAAGAAATCAGTTCAAATTAGAACAAGAAGTCATACAGGATCAAAAAGACGACTTCAAGAAAAAGTAAATTAAATCCATCAAGAATCGTAATAGACTAGAAAGATTATTTTATTAATAAAAGAATGTGATTTTTAATTGATGAATTTAATTTTCAACAATAATTTTGAAATAATTCAGAATTCTCCAGAATTGATGAAAAAGAAGAAAATTCAGATTCAAGAAGCAAAGCACATTACAAACTCTTATTAAAAAAAATTCCAGACTATTGCTTCTGGACAATGTTGAGTAATTGTGATCACCTGAAATAGCCAAAAAGCAAACAAAATTATCTGGGCATGCTGGCACATGCCTGTAATCCCAGAAACTCAGAAGGGTTAGGCAGGAGGATCACAAGTTCAAAGCCAGCCTCAGCAACTTAGCAATTTAGTGAGACCCTTTCTCAAACTAAAAATGAAAAGGGATGAGGATGTGACTCAGTGGTCAAGCATCCCTGGGTTCAATCTCTGGTACAAAATAAATCAAACAAAGAAAGCCAGACAAAATTAATGATTTTTGAGCTGTTTGACATAAGGTGAAAAAGCACATTATCCTGAAGATATGGGAAACAAATAGAGTAAACTGTGTGATTGTCCCCAGGCTGGTACATTGGAGTTTCCAGAGTTTCCAGACCACAGTGCAGGACATTGGAACCCAGAAGGAAAAGAGAAAGAAAGACAGAACTGCCAAAAAAATAGAAATCAAAGAAATAATGAATGAAATTTTCTCAATTGTGTTGAGACATATACCTGGAGACTCAGGAAGATGAATGAATCTCAGAGTAAACCCAAAGATGCTAACCAAGATGACACAACATAGCCCAGATTCTCAATGCTCAATAGCAATGAAAGAGAAACAAAATCTTATCCATAGTGTAAAAATATCAAGACAATGGATTTCTCTTCAGAAATAAGAGGACAGAGGAAAGTGACACAGTATCTTTTGAGTACCAAAAGAGAAAAGTTGTCAATCCAGAAATCAACATTCAGTGAAAGTATCCTGCAGAGTGAGGCTGGTGAGGCTTAGCGGTAGAGCACTTGCATAGCAAGCTCAAACCCAGGTCTCTATCCCCAGTACCACAACAATAACAACCAAAGAGTGACGTTGAAATTAAGATAAGGATGAAGAAAAAAGTACAAGAATTTGTCACCAGAAATACTTTCTTTGAAAGAATGACTAGAGGAAATTCTCCAAACAGAAAGGAAGCAATAAAAGGAAACTTGAAACCTCAGAAAAAAAGGGTACAGTAAGCAAAAATAATACATAGCATAGCCTTTCTTATACTTTTAAGTTTAAAATGAAGCAAAAATTATAAGACCATTTGATATGGCTCTAAGTGTCTATAAGGAAATATATAAGACTATTGTAAATGGGAGAGAGTAAAAAGGTTTAAATGAGGGTAATATTTCTGTACTTTACTCAAACTGCTAAAATGATGACATATTAATAGATCATGATGATGTCATATAGATAATATAATATCTAAAGCAACTACTTTAAAAATTATTCAAGTATATATGCTTCAAATATTATAAGTAAGCCAAGTTCAGTGGCACAAACCTATAATCCCAGCAACTTGGAGGCTGAGGCAGGAGGATTGCAAGTTCAAAGACAGCCTCAGCAATTTAACAAGGTCGTAAGTAACCTAGCAAGACTCTTTCTAAAAATAAATAATAAAAAGGGCTGGAATATCACTCAGTGATTAAGCACCCCTTATTCAATTCCCAGTACAAAAAATAAAAAAACTATATTACAAGTAAAATGGAATTCTAAAACACTGCTCAAGTAACCCGTGGGAAGATAAGAAAAAGGAAATAAAGAAACAAAACACTGAAAGAAAAAAACAGAACTAAAAAATTAATACGGTAGCATTATGCCCTAACATGTTAATTCTTGTATTAAATATAAATGCTCCATATACATCAATTAAAAGACAGAGATTTGTAGAGTGGATGAGCAAACACAATTAAACTACATGTTATCTATAAGAAATGCACATCAAATATAAAGACACAAAAGGATTAAGTCAAAGGATTGGAGAAAATATAAAATAGTAACATTAATTAAATGAAACTGAAGTCATGAAAATAAAATCAGAAAATAGAGGTTACAAAGCAAAAAAATATGAAAAGGACATTTTCTAATGCTGAGGAATGTTGATTTAGTAAGGGGACATAAAAATCCCAAATGTTTGTGCATATAGAAAAAAACTTTAAGATACATGATGCAAAAATAATACAACTATTAGGTAAAGTAGATAAATTCACTGTTACAACCAGATTTTTGGTAATACCCATATTTAATTTATAGAGTAAGTAGAGATAAAACCAGTAAGGATGTGAAAGATCTGAGCAACAGAATATGAATAGAATTGAATTATGAGCTGGAGCATTGGCTTAGCGCTTGCCTGGCATGTGCGCAGACCCAGGTTCAAATCCTAGCACCACATATACAACTGAGTGTCAAAGAAGTGAAGGCCAGATATAAAAGTGATCTATCTTTCTCTCTCTTTCTCCTTCTCTCTCTCTCTCTCTAAAATTAAAAATTGAACTAATTGACATTTGTAGTACATTCTGCATAACAGCAGAACACACATTCTTTTAGTGATAATCAATTAAATAAAAAAACTGATACTGAAAATATCAACAAAATTAATGTCTTATCTTATTAATAGATATAATAAGTCATTAAGACCTGTGAATGTTCGGTGATTTTCCCAAGCTATTAAGTTTAGCCTGCTGCATTTTACTGAATACTAGCAGAAGAGATCCTGGGTCCAAGATAAATAACTATATTTATTATTACTTGCAACAAAGCAGCAGCCCAAAGTATCAGCATTTTTCTACAGTTTCTCTGAGTCCCAATTCCCATAAGACAATACAGTCAATAGCAAACACCCAGTGGGGTGGGCTTTAGAAGAGAAATCTTGAACTTAGGAAACCATGATCTGCAGAATGAGCAACAACCACGCCAGACCTTTGCTCCAGAGGGAAATAATAACTTTACTACATTCAATAGCAATTACTACATTCATTTACTCCAGGGAATTGCTAAATCTCCAAAATAGAATTCAGAAAATTATTTCCAATGCATATAAGATAACAAACAAAGGTTTCATGTCTAAAATATCTCCTAGAAACATGTAAGATAAACATAAGCAAGTTACTGAAAAAATGGATAAAAATAGAAACAAAAGTCAGCAAGGCAAAAGTAAAACTGGAAAATATGCATAATAGAAGGCAAACTAGTATTCAGTGAAATGTTCAAGTGATTAAGATACCTAAATATATCCTTCCACACCCAATAGTTTTTTTTCTTTTTTAAAAGTATAATTATTAGCATATTTTTAATTTTTTCTTATTTTTCAAAATTATAATTATCAGTACATAACTATTAACATTATAATTATTAGTACAAAGTAATGGGCTTCTTGTGACATTTTCACATATGTATATATCATATACATCAGTTACACCTACCCTCCTTATTACTTTCTGTTATCCCTCCTCACCCGGTCTCCTTCCCTTTTCCTAATAGTCTTCCATCTCCTTTCATGTCATCATCTTTTTTTCCCTAAATTCCACATGAAAGAAAACATGTTACATGTGTCTTGGTCCAGCTTATTTTGCTAAGCTACAGTTCATCCATTTTCCTGAAAGTAACATGAATTTGTTTTTTTATGTCTGAATAATACTCCCTTGTGTGTGTGTGTGTGTGTGTATAATAATTTCTTAATTCAGATGTTGATGGACATCTAAACTAATTCAATGATTTGGTTATTTGAATAAATGCCATAATAAACATGGGTAAGAAATCTCTATTGTAACCTGACTTTGATTCCTTCAAGTATAATACCAAGGAGTGGTATAACTGGATCATATGGTAGCTGTGCTTTTAGCATTTTGAGGAATTTCCACACTGATATAATGGCTGTACTAATTTTCATTTCCACTGACATGATTCCTCTTTCATGAATCCTTTCCAACATTTTTGTTTTTGTTTTCTTTATAATAATCATCCAATTGGAGTTTGATGGAATTTTTATGAAATTTTTATTTATACTTCCCTGATGGCTAAAGATGGTGAACATTTTTTTCATATAATTGTTGGTCATTTGTACTTCTTTTGAAAAGTGTCTGTTCAGCTTACTTGCCCATTTAACTGATTGAGTCCATTCACTGATTTCTCATTTATTGATAGATTGATTGAATTACTTGCTTTTTTTGGTTCTTTATATATTCTGAATATTAATTTGAACTTTTTGAGTTCTTTATATATTCTGGATATTAATTCTCCATCAGATGAATATCTGGCAAGTATTTTATCTCTTTACATTGGCTATCTTTTCATTCTATTGATTATTTCCTTTGCTGTACAGAAACTTTTCAGTTCTTACTGCTATTTCCTGAGTTATCAGAGTCCTGTTCAGAAAATCATTACCTATATTAATATCTTGAAGTATTTCCCCTCATTTTTCTCTGTTTTAAAGTTTCAGGTCCTACATGAAGCTCTTTGATCCATTTTGAGTTGATTTTTTTGTACATTGTGAAAGATAGGGTTCTGGTTTCAACCTTCTAAATGTGGATATACAGATTTCTTAATACCATTTGTTGAAGAGGCCATCTTTTCTCCAGCATATATTTTTGGCTCCTTTGTCAAGAATCAGAAGGCTGCAGGTGTATGGACTTATTCCTGGGTCCTCTACTCTAATACCCCAGCCTATGTATCTTTATCTTTCTTTTTGTCTACACCATGCTATGTCTTGTTACAATGGTTCTTTAATGTTTTTCAAAATCAGATTATTTTGATGCTTCCAGCATCATTCTTTTTGCTAAGTATTGCTATGCTTTGAAATGCTTTCTGCTTCCATACGAATGTTATGATTTTTTTCCTAGTTCTGTGAAGAATGCTATTGTTATTTTGGCGAGGATTGCATTCAATCTGTTGATTGCTTTCAGTAATATGGCCACTTTAACAATACTACTTTGACAAATCCATGAACATGGAAGGTCTTTCCATCCTCTTGTTTCTTCTTAAATCTTTTATAAGTTTCATTGTAGAGGGCAGAATGTTTTTTTTTTATTCCCTTGGTTAGATTTACATATAATTTTCTTAGTTTGTTTTGAGGTTATTATGAATGGAATTGCTTTCCTGATTTCATTCTCAATGAGTTCATTCTTGGTGTATAGGAAAGCTACCATTTTTTTTTTTTTTTGCATATTGATTTTGTATCCTGCTACTTTGCTGAATTGGTTTATCAGATTTAAAAGTCTTCTGTTGGCCTCTTTAGGATCTTCTAAGTATAGAATCATATTATCTGCAAATAAGGATAATTTTACTTCTTCCTGTCCTATTTGTACCCCTTTTATTTCTTTCTCTTGTCTGATTGCTTGAAAGTTTCCAGGACTATGTTGAGTAAGAATGGTAAGAGCTGATATCCTCAACTTGCTCCTCTTGTTCCTGATTTCAGAGGAATTGCTTTCTATTTTTTTCCATTCAGTATGAAGTTGGTTATGGGTTTTTCTTATATAATTTTCATTATGTTAAAGTATGACCCTTCAATATCTAATTTGTTCAGATTTTTATCATAAAAGGATATTAATTTTCATTGAAGAACTTTCTGCATCTGTTGAGACAATCCTATGATTTTGTATCTTTGATTCTATTTATGTGTGAATTACATTTACTGATTTGCATATGTTGAACTAATCTTTCACCCCTGGGATAAAATAAACTTGACAATGGTGCATGGACATGTTAAATGAAATGTGGATTTGGATTAGCAAATATTTTATTAAGGATTTTTGTATCTGTGTTCATCAAGGATATTGGCCTATAATTTTCTCTTTTTGTTATATACTTATCAGGTTTTGGTAGCAAGACTTTGTAGAATAAGTTGGTAAGGGTTCCTTCCCTTTCTATTTTATGAAATAGTTTGAGGAGCATTGGTATTAATTCTATAGAAGTCTTGCATACATAATAATTTTGAAGAGAAAAAAATTATCTGGCAATGCCAGAACTGGTAAGAAGGTGGAGCAAAGGGAGTTTTATTCCTTTTTGCTGTATTAATAAGCAATTTACCAAAATCTAAAACATCTGAAGTACACATACCCCAAAATACTTTCCTGCTTGTAGAATGAGACTTAACACAAGAATACTTATTGTGGTATTGTTTCCTCTAAGGGGGAAAAAACATACTTAAATTCCCATTAACTGAAAATGGATAAATATTGGTATATTTTTAAAAGAAGATTATATGATAGTGAAAGCACATGGCATACAGTTAAAAATAAAAGTAATAAACATGAATAAATCTCATGGAAGTAACATTGAGCAAAAACCAACCCCCATAAGAAATTAGATAATAGTGACATTTATTTATTTACTAAATAAGACATGCATATGTAGTTAGTAAAATTTAAGGAATAATAACACCAAACTCTAGATAAGTATAACGTCTGGAAAAGAGAGAGGAGGAAGCTATCGAGTTGAGGCACATTAGGTACTTCACCTGTTTTGAAAGTATTTTATTCTCTTAAGCAGGGTATGAATATATAGGGATACAGGTAATATGCTTATAGATCTTTTGTATTGATGAATAACTTAATTAAAGTCATTTTTGTCTAATCTGATCAAAAAAGCTATGGTTAGATTATAAGTCAGATTAAAATATTGAATGACTTTAATGTTCCAAATGTTCTTTATGATTGGGACATTTTCCTCTAAGTAGACCAGTTTTGCAAACAGAATTAAATTTCATAGTTATCTACCCAAGAGAAATAAAAACATATGTCTACACAAAAATGTGCATAGCAGAATTATTCATAATAGCCATGAAGTGGTTTAACATGGCAAAAACATCCTTCTGGATAACTTCTTGCCTTTCTCTTCTCACTGATTTTACTCCAGCCACACTGATCTTTTATCTGTTACTTTAAAATCCATGGCAATTGCTGTTTTCTCTCACAGCTGTCTGCTCTATTTTCAAATACATGCTGTTACCAGGATCCTTGGTCTGTGCATTCATCCTCAAATACAAGACACATCCAGTGGCCCTTCCAATCACATTGCCCTGTGTTTAAATAGCTGACGTGGTGATGTGTTGCTCAAGAGTAAACTCCAAGAAAACAGGTACTATATTTCACTTGCTTGCTGATATATCCACAGTACCTAGAACAGTGCCAATATTAAAGTAAGAGTTCCACTAATATTTATTAAGTACATTAACAACCCTATCTTCCATAGACATTGTGATGAGTAAGAGATACAATGTAACAGCATGCAGTATTAATTCACATAATTTAAGATTTTATTTTACCCTAAATTTTTTAGATCTTTTTAAAACTAGATTCTATGTTCTTATCTATTTCATGAAATATAAACTAAATATCTTCAGTCACTTGGCTCTTTTCAGGCGCTTTGCTTTTATTTCAAAAGTAATCAGATAGTTACCTTATAAAGAGACCCTAAAGAAGAAATTAGCTTCAACAATATAAACAAAGATTTTTAACCAAATTAATCTTTGACAGTATTTTGAGTGTTCCTCTACTAACAGCACTTGTGAAAACTAGTTGTTTCAAATATAAATGATACCAAATTTTGGAACACTACATTTTACATAGCAAAAAGTACCTATTCAACAAAATCAAACGTCATTATATAAGCTGGGAGTTGTGTAATTACTGCCATAGTAGTAAAGAATTATGGCTAGATCCAGCTTTCATGTCCCTAACCTTTAGGACTCCAATTCCATACCTAACATAATGTCAAAATCAAACAGTGTGAAGAATGGTCAGGCAATCCACACCTTCTTCAAAGAATCTCATATATAAGATCACCAAACAGAGGTAGGTCCTCCAAAAGTGGCATGTTTTATTCAGAGTGAATTCCCTAGTTATCTGAATCAAATTTAAGTTCTGTAAAATACTTACCACACAATATTAGAGTCAAAGGAGGCTCTGGAGCCATCATAAATACTTGGGATTTTCAGATCTTCTCTGTCCTCCAACCAAGCTTCTAGACCAAAGAGTGAGCTTCCATTAGTTTCATTTTGAGTCCCTAGAACAGTGAGCTTTCACAGGCAGTACAGATGTTACATACCAAAGTTCTGAGAGTTTCAACCCAAAAAGAAGCGTTTTGAACCGAGTTTCAAAGCAACAAAATAAAATCAAATTACATTACCATCCTAACTTACAGTTATCTATGAGAATATTTGATCACTGTTTGTTAGCTAGAGAAAAGCTGTAACTTCTTTTGTGACATGTATCATGGCTCATACTAATAGAATTCATTTTGCCAGGAAAAAAAACTATTGTGTTACTATTGAACACATGATAGACTACACCATTCAAAGCTCATCATATACTTCAGCATGAATATCCCAACTGTAGCTCCATTACAACAAATATTCAATGACAATGGAACATAGTTTTAATAAGCACTTCTAAAAACACCTACAAATGACCTGTTGGTGTCATGGTCCATTTTATGAGGAATAATATGTCTCTCAACTCAAGAAGTCATTTCCTTCTCTTCAAATATGTCCCCTCTTGCTTGATAATGCCCAACATTCTGTTAAGGAGCAAGCTTATTATTGCATTATTGCATTTATTATTGCATTAATGAAAAATGTTAAAACACAAAGTAATACATTGACCTAAAATTTCAAAGGCATAAATTACTGGCATTAAATCAATTTTTGAAAGAAGCCAGTCAGTTGGAGAGGGCATGGGTTCTTTGGCACCTGAAGAGGGAGACAGGGAGATAGGGAGATAGCAAATGGAGGCTATTTTGCAAGGGACTGATCTTTTCCACTTCAAAACCTTGCCAAATTATTAAATTGGCCACAATATAAAAATACCTCTTAAAATAAATAATGCCTGTGTTAATCAAACTCTCTATATTTTTAAAATTGAAGAAATATTTATTTTTCAATTTAAGTAAAGCCATACTTTTCATATTTAGAAATAGTTATATATGTTCTTGACTCATGCACTTTTGGGTTTTTTTCCCATATACAAAGATTATCAAAGACTAGTAGAAAATTTTTCTTCTGCTTAAGATGTTTTAATAAATACAGTGAACATAAATACATATTTATTTATGTTGCTTATGTTAATTCAAATTGACAAAGTATGTGAAAAAAAATACATAAGTTGAGTATAGTGGCCCATGCCCATAATCCCAGCAGCTCAGGAGGCTGAGGCAGGAGGAACTCAAGTTCAGAGCCAGTCTCAGCAACTTAGTGAGAACCCTGTCTGAAAATAAAAAATAAAATGGGTTTGAGTTGTGGCTCAGTGGTTAAGTGCTTCTGGGTTCAATCCCTAGTACCAAGAGAAAAAAATGTTTATGTGACTATCTATATGCATACCTTAAGGATGTTAATATATTTCCTTACCCAAAATCTCCATAAAATACCAAGTATTCATTATGTAGTTGTACATTCATACTTATTCTATGCAAGGAAAACCCAAGTGCTTTCCCCAAAACCGTTAGCTAAAACACCAAATATAACTTCCCCAATTATGTCATTAACAGAGAGGAAGGAAGGATGGAAGGGAGCACAGAGTACGGAATGAAAGGAGGAAAAGGGGCGGGGAAAGGAAGGGAAGACTGATTATCTATAAAATCAGAAATTACTGCTAATAAAATGTATTTATATCTAAATATATATATATATATATATATATATATATATATATATATATATACAGTTCAAAATGTATTTAATAACCTCAAATCAAGGCCTCCTGAAAGTTATTGCTAACCTCATTGATTTACATTGACGAGCTAGATCTATGAAGACTTTTACAATTATTCGGCACACTATGGTAGTTAAATAGAATCAGTGCTGGAGTTGGATTCAGAGTAATTGGGTTCAGATTCTGGCCCTATTTCTTGCTGGTGATTTGCGTTTCAATTTCTTCACTTATGAATAAAAAGTCAAGAAGGTGAACTTAAGCTTGGCTCTATTCCCAGTCTTACCACTTACTATCTCAGTGACCTTGGAGAAACTGTTTAATACTAATCCTAATCACAGAACTTACTTCACTGGGTGGCCATGAGGGTTCAGAAAGTTAATACTTGTAACATGGTTTGCAATGGTCCATGATTGAAGGAACTGTTCAATAAATGGGAGTTATCAGTATATTGCTGAAGGAATCAGAAAAGTTGCATGCCAAACTTAGCCTGTTCTTGTGAGGTTCAACCTTTTATTAATGTTTGTTTGTGAAAAATTGTTACACATGTTAGTATTTTAAAACACATTCTAGACTGGCCATTAGGTCTATAATTGTTCATATTTAAATCAATTTAATTGATAATGGAGTATTAATGGTTTGAACACAGAAGAAAGCTTGAAAGTCTTGTGCTAATTAATCATGAATGTGCTCCTGATTTAACTACCTGGACATGTTAGAAGAGGAAATATTAAATTTAATAATCCCAAATTAACTACTTTAAATGAAGTTTTATATAACTTGAGCATGAAATGACTGATTTAAGGGTATACCTGGATAACAAACTGTCGTGCCCACTCGCCAGCAAGGAAGACACGACACGGGAATCTTCTTTCAGCAGTTTATTTAGGCCCTGGGTACAATATTCTTCTTCTGGTTCCCTCAGCCCCTGCTATTCCTTAAATAGCCCCAAAGCACCCTATGCAATGCTGCCACGTGGCTCCTTCCCATTGGGCAGCTCTCAAAGCACACCAAATAAGGTCTTGTTTATCATAAAATGAAAAGCTCTCGGCGCCATCTTGTAATGGCGTCCTTAACTGCCACAGGCTCTCGGCGCCATCTTGTAATGGCGTCGT
>PVKS010003688.1:0-100913 GCA_004027875.1 Aplodontia rufa | reverse complement strand
GCCCAGTTAATCCCTGTCAGTTGATTAATTCACTAGTACATTACAACTGTCACATTCTAATCATTTTACCAATGAATGTTCTTGCATTGTCTCACACATGAGCTTTTTGGGGATACTACATGTCAAAACCATAATAGTACTCTTTGGGGAATTAGGGCCATTTATAAAGATGTGGTCCCAGTGACCCACACATGTGAATGCAGTGAGTCAGGAGAACGCAATTCTCAAGAGGGGAGAGTGGCTTGGAGGCAGGGCGCACTCCCTCAAGCCCATCTCCTGAACTCACAACTGTGAGTTCAAAGCTGCCTTCTCTAGCCAGCAGCCCACCCCAGCCCAATGGGGCAGCTTGGGACACAGTAAATGACTGTGGTTTAGGTGACCTTACAAGGAAAGGCAGTTGCTTGCAGTGACAATAAGACTCAAACTTGGAAGACTTTACCACCCCCTCAGCACATATTCTTTGAGTGAAAGGTAACATTTGTGAGACCAATCTCTATGCATTTTTGCATTTTCAATTACTTATAAGCCAAGCCACATGAGCTTTTATTACTAAAAATCCTGAGATTTTTGCCGATGAAGACTGGGGTGCCTGAATGTAATATAGATATGAAATTACAACCTCCAAGTCCCATGCTCAGCAATTTGCTCCAGAGCTAGCACTGCACCTACACAAGATTCATGCCCTGATAGTAACAGTTGTGTCATGATGGAGCCCTCAGTATGAACATTTCACTTTTTTAATTTTACCATAAATACCACAAACTGACATACATAGAACCTACAAAGGTTGGACATTACAACCACTCTGGGTAGAAACTGCCACTTTTAATATCTGACATTTTTTTTTAAAAGAGAAAGAGAGAGGGAGAGAGAGGAAAAAAGAGAATCAATTTTATTTATTTTTCATCTGGACTTTGTTTCTCAAACACCTAGTTGTGTATGTGATGCTGGGGTTTGAACCCAGGTCCTCGCACATGCCAGGCTAGCACTCCAACCGCTGAGTGGCCACGCCAACCCAATATCTGCTATAATTTTGACATGTGATTTATATTCTTTTGTTATTTACAGAAGGTTGTGTTTTTTGATATGCTTGATTATTTTTATCATCCTTTCTTTGGTTGGTTTTGGATGGATGTTAAAAATGTTTACGGAAGGGGCTGGAGCGGTGGCTCAGCGGTTTCGGCGCTTGCCTGGCAAGCACGAGGACCCAGGTTCAAACCCCAGCACCACGTACACAACTGAGTGTTGGAGCAACTAAGGCCATGCGAAAAAACTAAATAAAGTTGTTTCTCTCTTTCTCTGTCTCTCTCGCTATCCCTCTCTCTTTAAAAAAAAAAAAATGTTTACGGAAAAAAAAAATGTTTACGGGGCTGGAGCAGTGGCTCAGCAGTTTCAGAGCTTGCCTGGCATGCATGAGTACACAAGTTCAAACCCCAGCACTATGTACATAATGAGGTCAAGAAACAAAGAAAGCCAAACGAAAAACGAAAAACTAAATAAAATTAATTCTCTCTTTCTCTCTCTCTGTCACTCTTTTTTAAAAAAATGTCTGTAGGTAATGGAATATTGGAATATAATGGGACCGGAATCAAATTAGGAAGAAATCAGTAGACATCCATTTGTCTTAAAATAATCCTTACTACCAGGTTTTCCCTAAAAGAAATGACTAGGATTGAACAGCCATTGCCTTGGCCTAGCCAGCGACTCTGCCTGCCTCTTGCTCTCTTCATTTTCTCACCACAGAAGTGCCTCAGTGGAAGAGCCTGGCCCTGTACTAGCATCTTCACAACCCACCTTATCAAAGGAATTGGAATTCTCCTTGATTTGCATACCATCCTAACTGCTATACTAGGGAAACTGAAAAGTCCTAATGTTGACATGTACACTTTGAATAGGGGATCTACTATGGAAATTGCTGACTATACTAACCCTGGATAAGGAAAAGAAAAGGAGACAGGATTATGAGGATCTGTGCTACACAAACTTTCTGTGACTAAAGTAACCAAAATGGAAGTAGGTAAACAAGGAAGAAAAACGAATAGAGAAGGTCAAGTGATGAGATTAGTATATATGGTACATCTTGGCTCAGGGTAGGGGAAGGCGAGACTAAAACCCAGAATTTTATAATACCTCAAATACATTTTCCTCCCTAAGGCTTGAGGCCTGGTGGTCAATAGGTGCGCTTACTCACTAAGGCCACAATCTGAGGCCGGGAGGGGGTGTCACCTACTAGCTGTTTCAAAACTGATCTCATAGAGTGGCATAGATTTAGTGAATTTTCTCTGATCCATTGTTCTGAAATGGACTCTTATTGACTGAACTATAAGGATAATATATGAAACCAGCATGCCAATTTATTCATTCACAATGAAATAAAATGCCTTGAGGCCCATACACTCAGACCACTGGTCTGAACAATCTCTTCCTCTGGGTAAAATAACTACCCAGGCAACTAGGTTGTAATAAGAAAGAAACTTGATGAGCATAAAATCAAAACAAGTGCAGTCAGTTTCCTGAGTTGGATTTTTAATAGCAACAGACTGAAATTACGTAATGTGTTCATATCTTCAACAGGAAGATCAATGGACCAGATATATCAAATCCTTAGGCAAGTGTACACTCTTCTCTTCCAGATGGTTCTAGCCATATTCATTCCCACACCCTCCCCATAGGAGGCTTCCTTTGCTGATCAATACCCCTTCTGATGGGCAAATAATTTTTTTTATATATTTACAGTTTCGGTAAGTTTTCTGTCTGCTTTCATAAATAAGGGAAACATTCTCTTTCTTATAGAGAAAATTAATTACATGCTAGTTTTAAATGTCTAACTCTCAGATGGCGAGCTTATTTAGTTCCCTTCCAGATTCTTGGAGGATGTGTTATTACACCAATAGAAACTTAAAGTGCTATCCATTTGTACTACTTTAAGCAGTTAGGACCCTCAGTAGTTCACCTTTCAGGTCTCCTGTGTTTGATACTCTGCAGTCAAGAGTCAAAGAAAATGATTATCACATCGTCAGCCTGTCTCAAGTCTTTGGGATGCAATATGTTTAGTTTATTGGTAAATCTCCCCAGCTTTTTCTGCCATTCACAAGATATTGGTTGAATGACAGAGATAGGATAATCGGTGAGCTTCTATGTAAATGACATCTGCAATAGCAGAGATAAGAAAAATTCTCTCATGGAAATATGATCAGTGAGAGTGGTGTGTGTCAGTGATTAGAAAGGAAAAGATTCAGGGCTTAAGACAATTGAAAGGGAGTATAAGGACAAAAAAGAGTAGAGGTTCAACTGGGGTCCACATTCACACATTCGATTTTCAAACAACTCACATGTTTGATATATGTGTGTACACGTACTCCTAAGATAAAGCCAAATTTGGACATTCATATCACAAGTGATAAATTATCTTTTCTGAGTCACCTCCCTGCCAGTGGTTCCATTTCCGCAGCCTCGCTGTATTTGTGTGCAGAGCACTGTTTATGCAGTTTTTTGCACTTTTACCTATTGTTAAATAATTAAGGATAAACAAGAAATATTAAATGGCTGAACCTAGCAATGAAATACATAGAACTTATGTTTAATTTGGTTGAGATCAAGAAGGAACTCATCAGTCATGCCAATCATGGAAAATCATTAACCTAAATTGAATTTTTACTGGACATAAGCCAACCAGGAGTTCAGTTACAAAAGAAAATAACAAAAAGAAAGAACATCTAAATTGTACTAGAAATGTAATGCTAAAGATCACATACAGAAGGCAAGATGCAATTAGGATGCTTAAAATAGTTTTTGCTCTTTATACCTAAGATTCTTTTGTAAGATTTGTCTATTATTCTGCTTTCTTATATTTCACTTTTTGCATATTTTCAAGTACATACTAAATTTGAAAGATGTTTTCAGTATTCTATAGAAAAGCAAAAACAAATTAACAAAATGCCCAGAGGCCTTGAGACTATATTTCTGTTAGCAGGAAAGGGCTGAAATATAGGTGAACCGTGTCACAACTTTTTGCAACGTTCTGCTAGCAGGGCCCTGCCTAAGATGTGGAAAGTAAAGGAAAATCTCTATGAGAGAAGATAGTTTCCCCCATAGCAATGGCAAGGAGCTGATCATGTTAATAAAGATTATACACAGCCTCTGCTATCACAGTAGCCAAATTGCACTGTCTCTTGGAGATGTGATCACACACAAAAGTGTAAGTCAAACTGAGCCCCTTCCAAAGAGCTGACCTCCTAGCCATATTTCACTGATTAACAAGTACCTTGGCATTCAACTCCAAAAGTTGAGAGAAAATAAGAGTAGAACCCCTAGAACCAGCACCACCATCTGTCTCTGGCTCACTTTACACTTGTCCTACATTGTGTACCAAAATGCTAAAATTATCACACCTCAAACTCTGTTTAAAGAAAAGCATCATGAATAGTGGTAGTCATTATCAAAGAGAATTCTGGGAAATGAAGGTACAAAGGTACAAAGCTCAATATGACTTTCTGCTTTAGTCTGTGTGACACTTGATAAAACAGAGTTCGAAGTTATATTTTGTGCCACAGGTAATGCAACCCATGCTACCATCACTTAAGGTTTGGAGAACTGTTACTATACCAAGTACTAAGAAGACATGGAGGAATGGGAGCTTCCGCACTTGGCTTTCTAGAATATACATTAGTAGAAGCACAGGAAAACATCCTGGCAGTGTCTATCCAATGTAATATCCTTAAGAAGTGAAAATGAAGAAAATAGAGATAAATCTATCACTATGTAGATATCTCAGATATTTGAAGTTCTGAAGGCTATATAGACCCCAACATCTAAAGTTTAAGACATGTGGAACAACAGAACGCATTTTAATAGATACATATACATGAAATAACAGTATACCACTATGAAAGGGAAGGATATAAAATGACTTCAAGATGGTGGTTACCATGGTGGAAGAAGAAAGGGAAATGAGGTTGAAGAGGGATCAAAAGATCCCTACAACTGATTATGTGATTGCTTTATTTCCTATGAAATAAAAATCTTAAGATGGCAAAACGCTAAGATTTGTTCGAACTGAGTGATGGCAGATTGAGAACACACAGTTACTTTCAGTTTCTCACAAGCCCCACTAAAATGATGATAAATGTGTTTTTAAGGCATAAATCTAACAGGAGAAAGAGAATGGGAAAGGAAACAACAGAAACAAATTTTAGTAGCTGGAAAGCAGATGGGATTTTCTGACTTCAAAGAACTGAGAAAAGGGAATCCTGGGCTGACAGTGGGGAAGCAGAAAAACAGCTCGATTTTCTCTGCAGGCTCCCTGAAAAGTTTAGAAACTGGCAATACAAAGTACTGGAAATGCAGGTGACAGTGGGGCTCAAGCAGGAGGATGGGGAAAGAATATTTAAAAGGCAATTTAATTCCAGATTGCTGCCCCTTTTGGAGTAGCTTGGTGATTTCCCTCCTTGCTTCACTTGAGAACTGTAGATTGGTTCCCTCCAAAAGGTAAAACGGAGGGTCCCTCAACTAGCAGACATTTGGCACAGGAGGAAGCATCTTAAAAATAAGGCTAAGAAAATTTTTGGATGTTGAATTCTGAAATTCATAATTCTCACTTAGTTCCTGGAACGATGACAGTAGAGGTCATTGGGGTCACGCTCTTGAAGGCGACTGAGACCCTGGACTCTTTCTTTTATTTCCTGGCCTGTGAGGTGGTTGATTTCTTCTACCCTGAACTCCTGCCATGATGTGTACCTCACCAGAAGCCCAAAGAAATGGGGCTACTCGGCCAGGCATGGTGGCATACGCCTGTAATGCCAGTGACTTGGGAGACTGAGGCAGGAGTACTGCCAAGTTCAAAGCCAGCCTCCGCAACTTAGGGAGGCCCTGAGTAATTTAGTGAGATCCTGTCTCAGAATAAAATATTTAAATAGCTGGGTTCAATCCTTAGTACCAAAAGCATTTTGAAAAGAAAAGAAATGGGGCTACTCAATGTTCTTGGACTGGAACATCCAAAACCATAGCCAAAATAAACCTTTGCTCTGCATAAATTTATTATCTCAAGTATTTCTTTATAGTAACACAAAGAAGACTAATATGATGATATTTTCAAGAACATCTATTATCTGTTGGAATAATTTTTTTAGAGAGAGAGAGGACAGAGAGAGAGAGAGAGAATGACAGGGAGAATCATTTTTTATTGAGTTTTTTCACATGGCTTTTGATGCTTTAACACTTAGTTGTATACATGGGTGGTGGGGTTTGAAACTATATACTTGCGCATGCCAGGCAAGCGCTGTAACTGCTGAGCCACCGCTCCAGCCCCTGTTGGAAATTTTTAAATTTTAAAAACTTAGAAGAAATTGAAAATTGAAAGAAAAGAGATAAGAAAATTAGAGTATCAGTCAAGAACCTCTGATATCCAAATAACAGAAGGCCCCAAAAGAAACACAGAAAAGGAAATTTTAAAAAATATCAAATCAATAGTTCAGAGAAATTGCCCAGTCCAGAATGATATGAATTTCCAGATTGGAAGAGTCTAGGAAGTACTTAGCAGAATGATTGGAAACATGACTATATAAAGACACATTATTGAGAGAAATTAGAAAACCAGGTTCAAGAAGATCCTATAAGCTCCAAGAAAGGGAGGGAAAGAAAGATCAAATGCAAAGTTCAAAAATCAAAATAGCTACAGTCTACTACAAGGGAACCACTCCAGCAACTTCTGCAAAGGGTCAGATAGGAAGTGTTTTAGGCTTTTTAGAGCAGATGATTGGTTGCAAATTCTTCATTTGGGGAAGGGGTTTATTTTTCTAACCCTAACAAATGTAAAAACCCATTTTTGGCTCTTCGGCCAACAAAAATATACCATAGGAGCACAGTATGCTGACTTTAGTTTACCCACCAGCCACACTGGAAACCAGGTGTCAGTGAAGCAATACATTCAAGTCTGAGGGAAAACCATGTCCAATCTAGAACTCCATGCCCAGCCAAGCTATCGATTAAACTCATAGCAGAAAGACATAGTCATAAAATGTCTCCAAAAACTTTCCAAGTACCATTTTTCAGGATATGATTGGGGCATGTGTGCCACCAAAAGAACATATGTTAGAAGAAAGAAAGAAAATGCTTTTACAAAATCTGGGATCAAATACAAGAAAGTTCAAGGAAATGCACAGCAATACAAAGTTGTATCAAATATAGTTTGACTATATCTTCAAAGTTGTATCATAAAGAATTCCAAAATATTTTAACATTAGTAGAAATATTTAAAGATATTATTTATCAGGTTCTGATAAAATCAAATTTCTCAATCTTATTTCATAGATTTCACCCTATTTTCCTCTAATATGCTTTACTGGTCTATGATATATATAATCCAGCTGGTCTGATTCTTCAGGTCACAAGGAAGAGACACACACAAATTCCACACAGCAGGATGTTGTTGCAAAACTACACAGGAACATACAGGAGAAGAGGGAAGAACCTCATCAGCATACTCACCCTGCATATTGAGTATTTGTCATGTTTTAGCTACCTACCTATCCTTGGAAATTTCTCAATAGAACACAGAACCTGCTTCCATTGTAGTCTGGAAATAGCACATATTCACTCTCCCAGGCTCGTCCCTGTGACTGGTCTCTAACACTCCACACAATTATTTAAGCTGCCCAGTATCCTTTAAATGCAGCCATTTCTTTGTAAACAAACCAGAATTGACTTCCATTGCTGGTGCTTGTGTTGTTGACTTATCATTTCTGGAACTGGGAAGCTGAGGTCAGCCTGCCCTAAAACCTAGAACTGGTTGATTGAAAGATGGAGGATGAGGGAAACAGACTGGAGGGAATTGAGGACTCCTTATTTTGCAGAAGGTAAATTGGTAACCCTTGCAATACAGATGAATGAAAAAATGTTTGGTTAAATTTTCCCCAATGCACCTTGGGACAGATAAATGTATTTACCAAAGCTAAGGTATTTTTTTAAATGGAAGGGGCTGGTAACATAATTTAATGGTAAAGTAATACTTAGTATGCACAAGGGCTTAGATTCAATCCTCGGTATCATTGGGGGGAGGAAATTTCAGGATACAGCATGCTTTGGCAACTGCTTGCAGCTTTCAGTAAGGTCCTATAAAAAGGAGACAATATAGTATCCAGCTTAAAAAATAAAGAAAATAAAGGCCCTTTTAGTTGCCTGAATTGTGAACCTTTCAAATGTGAAGAAACTGAATTCTTTTTTTTTTAATTTTTTATTTTTGAACAACCATACAAGTTTTTAACAAAATAATATCAAATGTGTTTAGATTCTGGATATTACAATTACTCCCAGGAGAGCCTCCCCAATTACCCACCCTTATCCAAGGGTAACCCAGCATTAGCATGGAGTCTGAAAATTGGTAGGAGCAAGGATGGCAGCTCGAGGGAAGTCTGACTGCTCAGGTCTCACATCATACAACACCCTACTTTCTCTATGCAAAATAGCGTGGTGCAAAGACCTGGACCAAAATGGTGCTCTCCATTAGAGGCCTTTGTTTTAAGTTACTTCAAGGTGGAGCTCATCACATTGGCAATCACAAAAGTGAGCAGACCAGACTTGTGCAGAACTCGAGCCATCACAGACGGGTAAAGACAGGGGCCCCTTCACTTTCCAATTGACCCTCTTCTCTTAGCTTCTCTTCATGTGTTGGGCTTATTCTTTCTAACCATAAATGGACTCCCTCCACTTACCAGGATAAATAGCCAAAATTTTCACCGTTTTCTGCTTACAACTTCAGTCACTCTTTCAATTAATATTCAAAATATCCTATAGAAGGCTTAGATTGCGGGGCTGGAACAGTGGCTTGGAGGTTATGGCGCTTGGCCGGCATGCACGAGTACGCGGGTTCAAAACCCAGCACCCATGTACACAACTAAATGTTGGAGCAATGAAAGTATATGCAAAACTCAGTAAAAATTGATTCTCTCTGTCTGTCTTTCTCACTGTCGGAGGAAGGAGGAAGGGAGGAGGGTGGAGGGAGGAGGGAGGAGGAAGGAGGAAGGGAGAAGGGAGGAAGGGAGGAAGGGAGAAGGGAGAAGGGAGAAGGAGAAGGAGAAGGAGAAGAAGAACTGACCCCAACTTGTGGATGCAATGGGGCAAGTCTGGAGAGGCTGATACCAGAAGGCAGGATGTTGCAGGATGCTAGAAACAGTATCAGATGATCGCTTTCAATTTTGAAAGCAACTCTATGAGGCAGGCACTACTTTTTTTTTTCTGGCTGGGAGGCAGGAGTTATATTTTTATCTCTATATTATAAAGAGAGCATTATACTTATAGAAGTCAAACTCCACATGAACACAGATTTAGTAAGATGAAAAGCCTGCATGTAAATCCAAATCCATCTAATACCACAGCTCAAGCTCTTAAAACTCTATATTACAATGCATCCTCGTGCAGAGGGTTTCAAAATTAAATTCCAGTAAATGGTGACGGAGGTCTACTCTTAATAAAGAAAAGATTTTTGTAATTCTCCTGGGGTTTTTCTTTCGTATATAATACTCAGTGAAGGAGGAGGAAACAGTGAAGTTGAACTTCTAAGAAAAGAGGAAAGGAATGAAAAACGTAGGAAATACTCTGTTGAAGTAAGAAAAAAGGGTTTATAAGGGCTAGGGGTATATAGCTCAGTGGTGTTGTGCTCGTCTAGCATGTGTGAGGCCTTGGGCTCAAGTCCAGCACTGCAAATTTATAAAGTTTAATGAAAGAATAACATCTTAAATAGCATTTATTGAACACCTGCTTTGTGCTAGTTCCTGTTTTAAATATTTTATATGTATTGACTCATTTAAACCTCACACGTTAACATAAATAATTCAGCATTTTGGGGACCTTTATGAAAAATGTCCAATTCTAGTCTCTTTCCTTCCTTTGAAAATATAACGTTAGTATTTCTTTTTTCCTTATCAAATTGCATTTTTCCAATGTGGCATTAAAAGTACCAGCAACTGATGGGCTCAGGAAATCCTCAGAACGTTCTGTGAATGCAGATCCCTGAATGTGTCCTCTACTGCAAGAGCTTGGTCATCCTGATCCCTGCAGCCAGGGTGCTGCTTCCTTGGCTTGTGACAAACACTCCACTCCCTATCACATCACACAGTCTCCCTCCCTTTCTCTCCATCCTCTCACCCCCAGCTTCCTGGGATCTTGACCCAATTCTGTGATCACTCATTTCTCTTTCAAGTTCATCTTCATCTGTGTTGTAGTCAGCTAGTTTGCTGCTGTGACTGAGAAACCCAACAATCACAATTTTAGGAGGAGAAGTTTATTTGGGGCTCATGGTTTCAGAGCTGTCAGCCTATAGACACCTGGCTCCATTCCTGGAGCTCAAGATGAGGCTGAACATCACTGCAGAAGAGTGTGTTGGAGGGAAGTGGCTCACATTATGGCCCAAAAGCAGAGAGAGAGAGATTCCACTCCCAGACACAAAACATACACCCCAAAGGCACCAGTGACCCACCTCCTCCAGCCATACCCAACCTGCCTTCAGTCACCACTCAGGATTAATTCACTGATTAGATTCAGGTTCTCATAACCCATTTGTTTCTCCTCTAAGCCTTCTTGCTTTGTTTCCACATGAGCTTTGGGGGACATCTAATATCTAAACTGTGACAATCTTCAAGTCATCCTCTATTCCCCCACCCCTCCCTGGTTGCCCCTGTCCATCCAAAGGATGCCTGTTCTCTCTCACGCATCACCCCATTCACACCGGAAGACTCCCCTCGTCTGTCCTTGGATGTTCCCTATTTCTGTGCCATTGGCTTCACCTTTGTTTTTTGTCAGTTTCCTTCCTCTTCATGTGCTCTGCTAGGGACTTCTGCTACCATTCAGTATATATATGTTGTTCTTCAAAGCTGCAAACTCTACACCTCATTCCAAAGGCTTTTTATAACATCATCTTACAAAATGTCCCTAACAACAGGACCAGAGCTCCTCCTCCAGCTTCAGTAATGTCTTAGTTTTTATTTCCTCCTTTCCAAAAAAAAAAATTGTTTATTTCATGTATTTCCGCCTGATCTCCCAACTTCTAAGAAATTAATTTTAGCAATTAGAAAGCACCCTTGCAACGGATGTAATATTTTACTTTCCAATTCACCACTCCCCTTCTTTCTAAAATACAAATTCTCTTAATTCTAATTTTTTTTATTATGACCTAGATTGTTAATGTAAGTTTTTAAAGAAAATTATTCCAGGGCTGGAAATGTAACTCCATGGTACAGTGCCACTAAGTTCAATCTCCAGTACCACAAAAAGAAGAGAATGTCGCCACCCTATATTCTTACATTTTACTCTAAAAGTTTAAATATATAAGCGACTTACTGCTGTTTTCAAGTCTGTTATTTTTCCTGAACTACAGTGAAAAAAAAATCCCTTTGTAGTGTCTTCTTTTTGGCCACATATTTTTTCCTTTCATATTAATTTGGGGAAGTAGAAATTCCCAAATCAATATTTTCTCCTGTACAATTGACATCCATGATCATGTTCCTTCCAGCTCAGCTAGATTGTGACCTATCAATTATTGACCCATATGAAAAGCCTCAACCTCAATTATTTGCAAGAAAGAAATTCCCTTTGTCAATATTCAGCTTTATTTCTTAGGTGGAAATGGAACTTAGTCATCGATGCCGCATTTTCTCTTTGATGCATTTTGAGGTCAGCCGATTCACCTTACGAGTTTCCCCCAGGTGTGTGAGGAATGATAGTCCTTGAGCCACTCTCGGAAATTATTCTTCTCTTTCACTTTCAATGAGCCAAAGGAGAACTCAGGATTGGGGCAAGGGTTGGGGCAGTACTGGTTGTTTCTTCTTTGAGGTTTGTATTAAACAATACCTCACTTCCCCTATCTTATGCTCCTCCTGGAATTTAAGTCCATATATAATATCCCTGGATTTCATTCTCTTCAGGATGAAATTAATTTGACTGAAAATCATGGGCACAGTTAGTCAAGGCCCAAGCTCATGCATCTTTTTACATCTGGAATTTATATAAAGTGATGGAGCAGGAATCAGGACCCCTTTCTTTGAGGTTCAGCTTATTAGAATATGACTGATGGCCTAGATGGTCCAGACCAAAGCCATCTGTCAGAAGAGGTCAGTGGAGCTCCTCAAGGGGGAAATTCCTCCAGAGGGAGGCAAGGAGGAGTCTGGGTTCATTCCCCTGCCTACGGCAAAGGCTGTTTCTCCTGGTGTCCGGGCTTCCATAGTTTTTCTTACAGCAGAGGCCCTTGATCAAAACCCCCAGAAATTTGGGGGACTGGACATAGGAATAGAAAGGCAAAATAGGGACTTATCTTCCCAGATTTTCCCACTGGACTGAAGAAACGACTAAAGATTCTTGGACTTCACAAGACTGAACTTCTCACAAGTGGATTGGGGTCCAGTGGTGTTCCACTGTGATTTTTTTTTTTTTAAGAGAGAGGGACAGTGAGAGAGAGAAAGAGAAAGGCAGAATCAACTTCATTTAGTTTTTCATGTGGCCTTCGTTGCTCAGACACTTCGCTGTGTACGTGGAGCGGGGTTCAAATCTTCGTACTCGCGCATGCCAGGCAAGTGCTGTAACTGCTGAGCCACTGCTCCAGCCCCTCTACTGTGATTATTTCTTAAAGAGACTTTATTTTGTATTCTATACTCTCATTGTAACTTACTCAGGGACACATGTGCAGACAAGAAATGAGGATTTTTATAGTTCCACTTTAGGTCACTCACTTTCAGTCATTTAGTGCCCAGAGAGCCGAAGCAGCTGTTCTAACTCACTTGGCACAAAAGTTGCCTCATGTAGCATGTATAAGAAATCACATAACCCTTGTGGGTGAGGTGCCTTTGTCTCCCACACTGGCTGAAATCCTGTGCTATGCATAAATGAAAGGCACTTAGCAGATGATTAACCTCATCTTTCCATCACCAGAGTCCTTCTTCACACTTCTTAGGAAGAAGGCTATATTTAGACATTACATTTACGAGAATGGAAATCAAGTCACATCATCTCCTGCATGTACCCTCAATCTTAAAGAAAATAAACAGGTTGTTAAAACAATCCTTTAAAGAATGTACATGTCATTTAGGTCATGGGTCTAAGTAACATTTTTATAGTGTTTCCTCAATGATCTTTCTCATGAGATAATCTAAAAATAAACTAGTCCATGATTAAACTAAAACTCACCCCAAACTTCATATTTCATCAATATTGATCCCCACACTTATATTTCTTTGGTTCAGCACAGCTTCTTCCTGAAAAACTGTGAAACAACTTCTCCAGTTAAATAAATATCTCACTTTCTGACTCCAGCTCCCTCTTCTGGATCCAAGAAGTCACAGAGAATTTCTTAGCTCCTCTCTCATCTATGCTCATCTTTTTTCTCTCTCTCTCTCTCTCTCCCTCTTCCTCCTGCTTTTCTTTCCTTTCTTCCATTTTAATCCAGTATTCCAGCTTGTCCCTCTTCTCTCCTTAAAATTTCCCTTCCTGCAGGGCATGGTGGTGCACATCTATAGTTCCAGCAACTTGGGATGCTAACACAGAAGGATCACAAATTCAAGGCCAGCCTATGAGTTTAGCAAGACCCTTTCTCAAATTTTTATTTGTTTTTAAAGGGCTGGGGATGTAGCTCAGTGGTAAAGCAATCCTAGGTTCAATCTCCAGTACCTCCCCCTCGCCAACACATACACAAATTCCCTTCCCATGAGCTGACCCACTCAGAGCATAAATATACCACAGTATCCTCTTCCTGGGTTGTCTTTCATGTTTTTGTATCTTTGCTAAGTTCTGTAAGGCTGCCAGGTATGGTGAGGCACTCCTGTAATCTCAGCAGCTTGGGAGGATGATGGTAAGTGCAAAGCCAGCCTCAGCAATTTAGTGAGGCCCTAAGCAACTTAGTGAGACCCTGTCTCAGAATAAAGAATAAAAGGGACTGGGTATGTTGCTCAGTGGTTGAGCACCCTTGGGTTCAATCTCTGGTATCAAATCAATTAATTAAATAATTCTAAAAGGCTTAGGAGTTTCTTCACTGTCTCGCTCTGCTTCTCATCTCTCCAGACCTTTCCTTTCTTTCTCCATCTACTCAGTCCTATCTGATTGAAGGAAGGCAATTAATTCCCTTTCGTTAGTCAGTTTAGCAGGGATTACTCACTCACAAGTTTCCTAGCGATCAAGACATGCCAGTGAGGTTTTTATTATTATGGCCTAATTTTAGAGATAAGGAAATTAAAGCACAAAGAGCCTAAATAACTTTCCAAGGTCATACAGTTATAAAATTGCCAGAGCCAGGATTCAAACCTATTTGGAGTCCAGTGTGGTGGCATCCCAGCAACTCTGGAGGCTGAAGCAGGAGAATCACAAGTTCAAGGCCAGCATGGGTAACTCAGCAAGACTCTCTCTCAAAATTTAAAAAAAAGAAAGAAAAAATTTAAAAGGATGGGGAATATAGCTTGGTGGTAGAGGACTTCCTTAACATATGCAAGGCCCTAGGTTCAATCCCCAATGCTACAAAAAATAATAAAACAATGACAAAAATAATGCTGAATTTGGTATCAGAAGATCTAGAGAAAATAAAAACATTAAGTAATTTAATAAGCAGTGAATCTCTATGATAGTGTGTTCATTATCCTATGTAATCTTCATACAGATAGAAGGCTTAAAGAGATTTAGTAAATTATATTTAGTAAATCATATTTAAAAGCATGTGATAGCTTCTACGCTACTCAGAAGCTTTCTAATTTCAAGCTATAATATATTTTGCTATCTTTTCTCTTCATAGATTAATGATGAGTGCAACAGAGGGTTTGCGGAGGAAAGAAGTGGAAATTGAAAGGTTTCAGCTAAAACAGAGGAACTAAGACTAGCATTGTTTTAAAAAGGGGATCAAATAGAATAATCAGATACGCTTTCTAAATTTGTAAGCCTAATTTTAAAAGGATTAAACTACTTTCCTGGGAAATTACTTTCTTCTGAGAAGCTTCTTTTCCTCAAACTGCTTTTTATTTATTTATTACCTGAAGAGCTTAAATAAAGATAATAAATTGCATGATCAATAGAAACAACGACTTGCTTGGCTAAAAGCTGATAACAGAATATATAGACTTTTCATGAATAATTAAATGGGCCCAACAAAGAAGTTCAAACTTTCCTGTCTCTGCCTCCTCCCCCATTTTTTTTTTTAATTTTCACTACCAATTCCTAAGTATTCATATGGAAAGAAATCAGTTTCATCCAAGTCAATTACATTTACATCTGGGAGGGTTTATTTGCTGCTTGCAGAGAAGAAGTCACAACCAGTCGCAATGCAGCAAGTACTCAGGAAGTCCAGTACTCCCAGCTGTGGAACAAATCCAGAAGGGTGGATATGAGACCCTAGCAGGTACTCTCCTTAGCCAAGATCCAGGAGATAGATGTATAAATCCAGGCGAGTGTTTTTTGTTGCAAATTACACTTACTCCATAACCCTCAAGACTGCCATTCTTCCTGAGGCATCAGACAGTTTTCTCCAAGCAGACTTTGATGATCTGCCATTTAGAGATACCTCACACTCTCCCTCTTCCAGCAGTGAGCCTAGAGAAAGCTATCAGTACACATGGTTTGAGTCCTCAAGATCCTGGTAGAAAAGGTAAGAACTTAAGGATGCTACAGTATAGTATCCAGTATAAGCTGCCAAAATTTAGCCGATTTTAGGACCACAGCCTGGGCAGCCTGGGTCCTGCATGCTTCTCCTCACCCTCCCCGCGCTGTCTTATTATCCCTAGAAAAAGCAGAAAATAAAAACTACAAGATGGAAGATATGAATCCCAATTCGGG
Organism: Aplodontia rufa; assembly: GCA_004027875.1. Classification (NCBI taxonomy): domain Eukaryota; kingdom Metazoa; phylum Chordata; class Mammalia; order Rodentia; family Aplodontiidae; genus Aplodontia; species Aplodontia rufa. Next base: position 85,118 of record PVKS010003688.1, on the reverse strand, counting down.
TTCTGCCAAGGGCTGGGTGCCACTGGGGAAGCCTTCTCTCTTGTCTTGGTTCTCAGGACCAAGGCACTTAGTAACTGCTCAACAAATAATGCATGTCTAGAGAATGAATAATTGAATTTAATACCAAAAGATCTCCACTTCCTCATTAGTAAGCAGCAACATTTTACTAGGTCACTTCAAAAATCTCTAGCTCTGATTTGTAAAATATCAGTAGTTATAGTTTTATATCACTTTTTCAGGATAATTAAGTAAGATAAGGCAGAATTCCCCTTCTGAAATGGAGTGAACTCCTAGATCAATTCTCACATAGACAGCTTATAGGATCTGCAAGATGAACAAAAGCAGAAAAAATTTAGATATAAATAAAAAATGGGAAGAAGAGACTAGAAAAATATGAATTTTATATTTCTTGGCTCTATACTGGGGGCATACCCCTATATGATGCATGGAGAACCAAACCCCAACAGGAAATCTTCCATCCTTCTGTATTGAAGAACCAGAGGAGACTAGAGCAACATCACATCAATATAACAACAACAACAACAACAAAAGAATGACAACAGAAATAGATGTAAATAAACATAAAATTAGTCAACAAATAGAAAATAAATGGATGGTTGGGTGTGGTGGTATGTACCTGTAATCCCAGCAACTTGGGAGGCTGAGTCAGGAAGATCACAAGCTCAAGATCAGCATGGGCAACTTGGTAAGACCCTGTCTCAAAATAAAAAAATAGAAAGGGCTGGGATGTAGCTCAGTGGTAGAGCACCCCTGAGATTGATGCTCAGTACCACCAAAAAAGAAAAAAAAAAAGAAGAAACAGAAGATAGATTTAGGCCCAAATGCATAAGTTACTACAGTAAATAGAAATGGATCCAATATTGAAATTAAAAGTTAAAGACCAAAAAACCGAGATTAAAAAATTGCTTGGTGCTGGAGAGGTGGATCAGTGGTAGAATGTTTGCCTGGCATGCACAAGGACCTGGGTTCGAAGCCCTGCACCACATACTCAACTAAGCATCAGAAAAACAAAAGCCAGATGAAAAAATAAAATTGACTTTTTGTCTCTCTCAAAACAGACCCCCCCCAAAAAAAAAAAAACTTTATGGGCTGGGATGTAGATCAATGGTAGAGTACTTAGCATGTGTGGGGTCCTGAATTTGATCCTTCATACCCATCCCCAAAAGAAATGAAAGAAATTTAAAAATATGCTACAAATAGGAGATATATTAAATAGAAGGGTATAGAAAAGTTGAAAGTAAAAAGGATACCAAAAAAAATCTGGTGTTGCTAGACTAATACCAGAGAAGTTTTAGTAGACAAATATTTCAAATTATTGTATGTACCACCTTACCAGAGAGATATAGAACTTAATCGGAATATTAAATATTGTAATGAATCAATTACAGACAATACATTATGTAAATAAAAATCCTTCTCTACCTAGCGAAGAAGGTTGAAAGCCCTCTCAAGTCCCATTCTGCCCCTAAACCAGTTACAATCTAGAACCTGCACTGTAGTTTACCTAAACCTGAGGACTTCCTTACACTGGATACATCCAAAAGACAAAGAGAAATGCAACCAACTATTGAATTTTATTCAGCAGGGCTATTCTTGGTAGAAGAATGTATGTTTTTTTTTTTTAAGAGAGAAGGACAGTGAGCGAGAGAGAGACAGAGAGAATCAATTTTTATTGAGTTTTTCACATGGCTTTCATTGCTCTGACACTTAGTTGTGTATGTGGGTTGCTGGGGTTTGAACCCGCGTACTTGCACATGCCAGGCAAGCACTGTAACCACTGAGTCACCATTCCAGCCCCAAAGAATGGTATTTTAATTCTAAAATCATTTCGTGTTTTGTAGGTTAGAGAAAAATTAGAAGATATTTTGGGAATCAGAGTTTTTTTATTCAGAAATTTATTTGTTGAACAATCACACAAGCTTCCAATGAAATAATATAATATATATATATAGATTCTGAAAATTAGATTTACCCCCAAGAGCCACCCCCAATTACCCACCCTTATCCCTCCCCCCTTCCCAAAACATCTCTAAAAATGTATTAGGTTGTATAATATCACACCTTATCCGGATTTAAAATATGATACTAGACCTCCCTTCTCAGTGGCCAGGGTCTAGCTCCAGCCTCCACAGATGAGTGAAGAAATTCGACCCTTCATTCTCTGGGTTATGCTGATTTCACTCAGCATAATTTCTTCCATAGCCATCCATTTACCTTCAAAGGATGCAATATCATTGTTTCTAATTGCTGAGTAAAACTACATGGTGTATATGTACCACAGTTTTTGGATCCATTCATTCGGTGAGGGACATCTGGGTTGTTTCCATAATTTAGCTATTGTAAATTGAGCTGCTATGTATATAGATATTGCTGTGTTGCCGTAATGTGTTTCTAAATCCCCTGGAAAAATACCCGGGAGAAAAATATCAGGATCATATGATGGGCTCCTCCCTAGTTTTTTGAGGATTCTCCACACTGCTTTCTAGAGGGGCTGTACCAGTCTACAGTTCCACCAACAGTATGCTAGTATGCCTATCTCTCCACAACCACTCCAGCATCTATTATTGTTTATTTTCTTCATTGTTGCCAATCTGACTAGCTTGAGGTGATATCTTAATGTAGTTTTCATTTGCATTTCTCTGATTACTAATGATTTAGAACACTTTCTCATGTATTCATTGGCTTGATAAATGTCCTCTGGTGACAAGTTTCTATTTAGCTCTTTGGCCCATTTACTGATTGAGTTGTTTATGTTTTTGTAGTTGAGGTTTTTGAGGATTTTGTAGATTCTGGATATGAGGCCCCTGTCAGAGGAATCATAGCCTATAATTCTCTCCAATTCTGTAGGAAACCTCTTGATTCTTGATTATTTCCTTGGCAGTGCAAAAGCTTTTTAGCTTTATATCCCAATCACTGATTTTTTACTTTACTTCCTTCACTTTAGGAGACACGTTAAGAAAGTCTTTGCCTACTCCCAACTGCTGACATGTTGGACCTAATTTGTCTTCCATCATTTGCAAGGTAGCTGGTTTAACTCCTAGCTCCTTGATCCATTTTGATTTGGTTCTCATGCAAGGAGAAAGATATGGGTCTAATTTCAACTTTCTGCAAGTGGCTGTCCAGTTTGTCCAGCACCATTTTTTGAAAAGGCTGTCTCTCCTCCATGTAATATTTTGTCCCCCTTTGTCAAAAATCAGATATTTACAGATTTGAGGGTTTGTTTCAGGGTATTCTTTTCTATTTCGTTGGTCTTCTTTCCTATCTTGATACCAGTAGCATGCTGTCTTTGTTACTACAGCTCTATAGTATAGTTTTAGATCTGGTATGGCAAAACCGCCTGTTTCATCTTTCTTGCTTAGCAATGTTTTGTCAATTCTAAGTTTCTTATTGTTCCAAATGAATTTGAGAGTTGCTTTTTCTATGTCTGTAAAGAATGACATAGGTATCTTAATAGGGATAGAATTATCAGAGTTTTGCTGAAAGGAGGAGAAAGGGAGAGAAGTATAAAATGGAGGAAGGGAAATTGAATCATACTGAATCACATTGAATCATGCTGAACTCAAAGTATCAACAACAACATCCTAAGGCCTTAAGAGAAATGAGTAACAATGGAAATGAGATATAGTTAAGTGCTTAGTTCTTATCCTATTCTCTAATAGAAGATTCCAGAGCTCCTAGGAGAAATGACTGATTCAAGGCCTGAGCCAGGAAAAGTGCAAGATTATCTTGCACTGGATTATCTTGTAACAAGAAGGAAGCACTAAAAAACTAATGAACCCATAAACTGGAAAGGGGACAGCCACTCATCATATTTTGAGCATCAAAAATAATAAAATGGATTAAAATGCTTGGGAAAATATATGAAATACTTAAAGTAGAGAGAAGAGGGGGAAAAAATATCTATAGAGTAATGCCAGGTAAAAAATATAGAAGGAATGATGAATGGAAAACCACCATTTCAGGACCCAGTCAGTGTAGGAGCTGATTCAGGCAAAATCAATGAATATTAAAACAAATGACATAAAAGTTTATCTGAGAACAAAATTGTCATATGGACTGCAATTAATGTTATTCTAAAGATTTCTTGTTCATTACAAAGAGAAAAAGATCTGCAGTCAAATGCTCTACCCCTGAGCTATAGCCCCTCTTGTTCATTACAAAGAAAAAAAGATCATGCCTTTAAGTGAACCAAATTGGCATCTCCAAAAGTGGACTGCAGCATGACATCATGGGTCTCCTGATATACGATGCAGGGAAGCTACTCAAAATCACCTATGTGGTGCTGCTGCCAGAAGTAGAGTCCAATAGCTTTTAGAAAAGGATGTTGGATCCTGTCATGACCACAACCTTGTTTCTCATAAAGAAGTCAATGTTATTAGAAGCAAAGGGCGATGAGAACTCAAACATTGTTGGATATATACATATATGTGCAACATGGTACAGATATTTTGGAAAACGTGTTATGTATAGAGATAAACATACATTGACCACACCATGTAGCAAATCATTAGGTATTTACCTTAAAGGAATGAAAGCATACACTCACCTAAAATATTACTATAGACTTCTATATTGGCTTTATTCTTACTCATCTAGAATTGAAAACAACCTTTCAATTAGTGACTAAATGAACTGACATGTCCATGCCAAGGAATAAAAAAAAGAAACAAATGACCAATACAAGCAACAACATGGATGAATCTCAAATGCATTGTGCTAAGTGAAACAAGCCACTGCGAAGGCTGCATACTGTATGGCTCCATGTATAGAATATATTGCAAAGGGCAAAATTATAGGGACAGAAAGCAGATCAATGGTTATCAGGGACCAAGGTAAGGAGAAGGGTGGAAAAATACATAAGGAATTTTGCAGATGATAGAACTGTCCTACATCTAGATTGCAATGGTCCTAACACAATTGTGTGTGTCAAAAACTCACAGAATTGCATATTCAAAACTGAATATTTAATATTCTTGTAATTTATTTAAACTATACATCAATAAATCTGATCTTTAAAAAAGCACACAGAGGAAGGCAATGGGACTCTTCTAGATGGAGGAAGACTAAGAAGACATAATAGCTAAATGCTACGTATGAATTTTCATCATATACTGGATTGGGAGGGGTGGAAGAAAACCAGTCACAAAGACATTTTAAGGGTCAACTAGGGAAATTTGAGTTTGGACTCTATAAATTTATTAAGCTAGTGCAATGATGGATTTTGGTTGCTCAGAAATTGTCCATGCTCATGAGATGTACATACTGATGTATTTAAGGATCACTTGTGATATCTGCAGCCTTTTGGATAGTTTGGCAAAAGAGATGGATGCATATCAAGAGAGAAAGTTGGAGGAGGGGTTGGTCCTACAGGTTTGAAAAATTACAAAACAAAAATGATTGGGTTGTGTTATACCCTGGTATTATACACCTGTGCCCCCTACTTCCCAACTTCCTGTTGCACGCTGTTGTGTTGCTGACTCATCGACACTTCCCTCCATTTATTCTTTCTGAAGTTTCTACCCTTTGCAGCTACTTCATTTCTTATTCTCTAATCATACCTTTCAACTGCCTGGAAAGCATATGTTTGCAAGGCTGTTGATCTCGGCCATTGACCTTCTCTTTCCTCTCCTGAGCCAAAGCCTGATCTGTACAGCTTTGCTATTTTTAAGTATAATCTATATTCTCCAAGTATCTTAGCAGAGTCAATTGGTATCTATGTCTCTCTGAGACCATTCACCTTCTCTTAGAAAAGCTCCTCTACTCTCCCTGTCCAACTGGAAAATCATTCAACATCTTTTCTTCCATTCAAATCACAGCCTCAGCTCTCTGGCCAGCTGGGTTAGAGATGCTTCTAGCATCTCATAAATTTCCCATGCTTGGATTACCCTACTCTGTTGCTCTGTCTCAGCTAAAATTTAACTGTGGATTCCCCTTCTTTTCTGTTACCTCATTATCAGCCTCATAGACATAGCACAGTGATCCTTTCGCATCAGGACACCTTTGTAGATGTGGTCTAAGTGAACAGGAGACCTTTGGGTCAGTAGATTTAAGAGGGCCTCAGGAATATCCTGCAGCCTGTTATAGACAAAAGCATCTTAGGGTAGCACAAAATTAGATGCAATTAAATAATTATCTGCCTCTGTTTTGAAAATCCAAAAATGGCAGGTACGTTATTTTCTTACCATTATCAATACCATTTTTCTCTCAAGAAATAAAGCCTCTGTTCTCCATGTATCCTTTTCTTTATTCAACTATTCCAGCCAGTCCTTCTTTCATATTAAGATATAAAAATCTGAAAACAACTTCATAGTGAAAACTTCCCCTTTATATTTTAATCTACAGAAAAATTCCAAATTTAAGCTTAGCAGGTAACTCCAATTTATCTTTCTAGCCCAACTCCCTTATACACACCTTGGCTCTGTTCCAAAGTCTTTTCCTCTATTCCATAATTCTTTTGTTCCCATAATTTGCCTCTCTTGGGATTCTCTCCCCTCTTCCTCTATCCCTGTGCCTAGTTGTGATTGATCTATTCTGTTCTCTTGAGGAGACCAAGATTCCTATCTCGATCTCCCAAGGAGGAGCTTCAATAGGTCAAGAGCAAAATTGTGTAAGCAGGAAGGAGGAGATCCTACTGAAAGTAGGAAAGTATTTGAACTGGAAATATCCTGGTTGGAGGCAAGCAAGGAGCTTTCCTTTTGGCTTTTAATTCTCTTTCACATATCCTTTGAATGAAATGCTTACATACTATTTTAAAATCATATGCATGAAAGTATTTCTATAGTAGTTTTCTACACCATTGTTTTAATAGCTATGTGGAATTTCATGGTTAAACACACCTTATTTAACTATTTCCCCTGTTGTTCAATATTTAGGAAGCTTCCACTTTTACAATCTCCTCTTGAGACAGGGGGAAAAGTTAGGCAGTCAGTGTAGGTAGAATGATGGGGGTCAGTAAGGAGGAAAATGGTTGTCAGTCATTTTTTTTCTAAGAAGGCAAAGAGCATCTGCTGTTACAGCACCCTTCCCCCCAACCCCGGCTAACAAAGCCCTCTGCTAACAAAGGTGTTCCAGACACAGCCATCTCATCTGGGCCCAGGACAAAAGACTAGATCACACCAGAGCTTCTGAGCCCTGCACCAAGCATGGAGGAGGGGAGGCAATGATTAATCAAAGGGGGAAAATCTTGAGAGACTATAGGAAAGATGAGCCAGACCCCCTATTTCAGTTCTTGGCTCTGAGACTCCCTTCTCCTGGAGAAGCCTTTTCTTTCCATCCTTTCTTAAATAAACTGTTTGCTCCACTTGCCTCTCTGGCCCTCAGTTTCATTCTTTGACTCCAAGAGGACACGGACCCAACATCCACAAAACCAGCATCATGCTCCCCAATCCACAATATATGTGACCCCAGTAACATCACCAATAATAAACCTACTACATTACCATTAAAGATTTCTTTGCAATTCTTTTTTCTCTATACGTAATGGTCAGAACACTATGTTGAAAGGCATTACTTTCTTTATGTGCTTAAGTTATGCATTTGAAATAAGCATATTTTGTTTGTATGCAATTTTCGGGCTCACTATTTTATCTGTTCACTTAAATTTATATTTTGAATATGTAAAATACTTTTCTGCCTTAAAATTCAGAACCACAGAAAAATTATAGTCAGAGAAGTCATTTTTCCACCTCTATCCTTTCTACCTTATTGCTACTTAAAGGGTGACCATTTTCATTTGTTTCTGATTTATCATGCCTTTTTGATGTTGTTCTGTGTTTGTGTATATATGTGTTCTCTGATGATAAGCATATGTATTCTTATTTCTTTTTATTCAAAATGTTATACAAGCATAAAATTTATATAGAGGATTGCACAAATCATACTCTTACACTTTCATAAATTTTCAGAGTGAACACATCTGTATAATCAGTAATTGAATACATCTCCATATGCCTGTTGCAAGCATATAAAGCTATTCACTGCAGCCTTATTTATAATAGCAAGCTATTGACTCATCCTAAATATCCACACCTTAGATGTGGAAGAAACTACAGTACATCTATTCAACAAAGTACATACAGTTGTACAAAAGAGTGTGGACACTCTCTAAGGTCATCTGTATCTATAATATGGTATGGAACAATTTCCAGGATGCATTATTTTCAAAAAAAGAAACAGGTGGAAATGATTATACAACAAATGCTACGTTTGTAAAAAGAGGGTCATGGATGTATACATATTTCACAGCCATTCCATCTATAAACTTGGGGTCAATTTGCCAATATTTCTTGAGTAACTTTTCCATGCAAGGTACAGTACTTAATATTGATCAAATACAAAATCATTCACATATTTCAGATTACGGTTCTTGAGTATAAAATCATTCATTTTGTTTCAATTCAGTTTAAGTACCTTTTTTTCCAATACCAGATGGTTTCTGAAACTATAATATAATAAGCAGTAACCATAGCTTTCATTTACTAACAATGATTCCCATGGTATATATCATTTAGAATGTACACAAGGACATATACATATATTATATGTAGTGTTACAATATAAACCCTTCAAATAAACAGATGCTACTTCATATTACCAGGCTCCCTGCTCCTAAGTTGTTACTTGGTATCCACTATTAGTGGTACACAGAAAAGAAAATGAAGCCTCACAAGTCATTAGCCTCCCAGGAGGGACAGTTGCACTTGCTCCCTTCACACTAAACTAGGTTAAAAGTAGTCCTTTCTTACTTTGCTTGGCTTCCCAAGTCTCAGATTTTGACACTCATCTCCTACAGTTCCAATCAAGTCCACTAGGCTCTTTCTCAGACTGACCACTTGGAGTCAGGCCTCCTTTCCTTCAATTTGCAAACACAAAGAGCTCATTGAGACCCACCATATACTATTGAGTGAGAAAATGTGAAAACCTGACTTATTTTCCCCGGTCACCCAAGGAGAAAGAACGCTTTCTATGTCTATCTCGACAGCTGTTCCCCGCACACCCAGGATTTACACATCCAGCAAGCTAATGCTTACTGCTTCTTGACAGGGAGCCAAAGTTTATTTTAAGGCTTTCCTACTAAATGTTTAGCTTCTAGTTGATTTTTCATAATAATCACTGATGAAGTCTGACCACTTTTTACTTCCTGACCCCAGCTGCTCTACTCTAGTTCCCAGAGATCATGACCTCAAACATACCTAATTCCTAAAGAGAATTGACAAGTCCCAAGATTCTAAAGATAAAGTTGCCTATTAACATTCTCATTCTTACTGTCTTTTGTCAGCCATCAGGAGTGTCACTTGCCTTTTAAATGTCATCTTGCTTCCTTAAAAGAGTTTACAAAAGGAACATAACTTGTTCTTCTCAACAAATTCTTCCCTCATTCCACTCAAAACTTCATCATTGCTAATTGTTATGCTGACTTCGTGAATGAAATGATGTTCTGAGAAGGGACTTTAGGACTGAGTATAAGCTGTTTCCCACAGCTTCCATGAACAGCCCAGCAAACCTGGCTAGACTGACTGGTACATTGGGAATCTGGGCCCTCCTGTGCCTTTGTCATCACTATCATGAAGCCGGTGAAGCTCGGTTCTTCTAAATCACACCCTCCTAGAACATGGCAACTCACTGGTCTTCTGCTTTTCTTCTTATAAGTATTTCTCTACCTTATTCTTGGTTATATTTTTCTTTATATCTTCAAATGAGATTGATTACAATTGGTAAGTAACTTTGAAATCTTTGCTCTCAAGGAAGTAGGTATGTAATTTATTTGATTATGCAGATGAAATATCATCCCCTTAAGACAGAGTTGCTTTCTCTAAAATGATTGATAACTTTCCTTTCTCAACAGAGCAATGTGAACACATATCCACTTAAATGAACTACAATTCCAAGCCTGAAAAACCAATTTGAAAAGAATGAATTGGGAAAATGCTAATAGCTGGTGAAGTGGAGTTGAAACTCAATAATCACCAAAGACACACAAATTTAAAACAATTATGAACAATTTTTAGCCATTGAAACCACAAATTCTTTTGTAGAGAATAACAGCATGTCAGCTCAAAGGTGATGAGGGAATCTCCTACCCAAGCAACATATCTAGTGTACTGAAGGCAGAGTGTCTGGCTCCAGAATCTGAGTCCCTGCACTATCCTCTACTATAATACTATATCCCCTAAGGGAATGTTTAAATAAGTCATAATATGACTTTCACATGGACTATTAAGATGTATCTTTCCTAAAAGTAATCAATGGTATACGAAAATGTATGTGGTAGTATATTAGGTAAAGAATACAGGATACAGAACTGGGTATGCAGTATGATCCCAATTTATTTTAAAATATGAATAAAGAAATAAAGGAATAAGATTGTGTGTGTTGAATTTCATATCAAGTGAATATTCCTTGAATTGACATGTTGAAGTAAATTGGCTTAAACCATTAATCCCAAGTCTTATGGAAAAGCAAAACTTTTTAAGATTTCCTGAAAGTAAATATATTCATGGTCATCTTGTCATAGGAAAGCAGGGAGGTCAAACTCCAAACCTCAGTTCTTGTGTTCCAACAAAAGAAAATTTAAAGTCAGACACTAGAAGTCATGCAAGAGAATTTTATTGTAAGTGAAAGAGAGGTGAAAGTAAAGTAAAAGTAGAGTAAGGGTTAAGCAGAAAGCACTCTCAAGAGAAGAGTGGGCCATCTCTGAGCAGAGAACGACAAAAGAGACAATGCTGTCTCCGAATTTAATACTCTTTGATGGTTGATTTGAAAAGTGAAGTCCTCCTTCTGCAGCCTTCACCAATCATGTCTTCAACTCCCCCTTCACGTCGGGTGAGGTTATTGACCTTAGCTGGTCCTCTCCAGAACTGTCATGGTGGCCATCCTATTTAGGGAGGCTTCATCTACAAGTCGATTTCGTGTTAATGTGGGCATTGGAGTCAACAGCAGTCAAAAGTTACCTCAGTGCACCTGCACTATTAAAAAATTCCCCCTTCTCAGCTAGTAGAAGACCCCGGGCACCAGTCGCTTTTAGTTTCATCTCAATTTTTAAGGGTCCTGTCAAGAGATAGTCCCAGAGATCCTTTGTTCTGGAGGCATTCCCTCCCCATTATCTCTTCGGCTTTGTTTATCCTCAACATTTGTGTACTAATGTTTTCCAGAGCTTATCTGCCTTGGCAGTAGCTTAAAGAAAACTTTAAGAGTAAACCTGTGGCCTTGTGAAGCATCTCACTGCTCACTGCTAGCTACTACCTAACAATCTCAGCTCCACAATCCCCTCTTCTCTCTCCTGCACCAACTCAGATTTTAGGGGTTTGTCTCAGCTCCTTCCTCAATTTCTTTTCTTTTTCTTCTTCTTTCTTTTTTTAAAGAGAGAGGGAGACAGTGAAAGAGAGAGAAAGAGGGAACCAATTTTATTCATGTTTTTTCATTTGGCCTTCATTTCTCTGACAGTTGTGTATGTGGTGCTGGGTTGAAACCCAGGTTCTTATGTATGCCAGGCAAGCACTTCAACATTTGAGCCACCACTCCAGCCCCCTCAATTTTTTTATTTATTTATTTTAAGAAGAGAGGGAGGGGCTGGAGTGGTGGCTCAGCAGTTACAGCGCTTGCCTGGCATGCGCAAGTACGTGAGTTTGAACCCCAGCACCACATACACAACGAAGTGTCCAAGGAATGAAATCCACATGAAAAACTAAATAAAAAATTGCTTCTCTCTTTCTTTCTCTCTCTCTCACTGCTCCATCTTTCTTTTAAGAAAGAAGGAAAGAAGGAAAGAAGGAAGGAAGGAAGGAAGGAAGGAAGGAAGGAAGGAAGGAAGGAAGGAAGATCAATTTTACTTCTTTTTTCATCCGGCTCTTGTTTCCCTGACACTTAGATGTATATGTGGTGCTGAGGTTTGAACTCAAGACCTCACACATGCCAGGCAAGTGCTCCAAGCACTCCAAACAGTGAGCAACCATTCCAGCCCTTCCTTCTTCAATTTCTACAAAGAAAGATAAAAACCACGCAAAGCATTCAAGACTACAATAGAATCGAGCATTGGAAGGAAATTGGAGGAGAAATTTATATAACAATGTGCAAATCATTAAAACTGAACATTAACTATTACCATGCTTAAAAAGTTATTTCCAGCCCACCCCACTGCAAGAAAAAATCCCTTTGGTCCATTTGCACATTAGGTCACTCACTGTTTTAATCAGCTTTTTTACTGCTGTAACCAAAAAAGCTGAAAGAACGATATTAGAGGAGGAAAAGTTTATTTGGCACTCGTCGTTTCAGAGGTCTCTGCCCACAGGTGGCCAAGTCCATACCTCACGGCCTGAGGTAAGGCAGATCATGGCCAAAGAGTATGGTGGAGGAAAGTGCATCAGGATACCACACCAGGAAGCAAAGAGAGAGCTCCTCTCACCAAGAGCAAAATCTAAACCCAACTGGCATGCCCCCAGTGACCCACCTCCTCCAGCCACACCCCTATCTGCCTACAGTTACCATCCATCTAAACCCTATTAGGGGATTATGCACTGGTTATGTTAGAAACTCTCATAACCAAATCATTTCACCTCTAAACTGTCTTGCATTGTCTCACACATGAGCTTTTGGGGGCACTACATATCTAAACCTTAGCAGTCATTCAGCCTGTTTTCATAGGCACATCTTTTTTCAACCTTTTTCCCTCTATTTCTCCTCCTCTGCAGTAATAAATTCTCTCATTTTCTCATGCAGGCCATTCAATTTTCTCCTTTAGCTGAGTTCCTTCAACAACAGTTCCCTCTGAATCATGCCTTCTATATCAGGCTGCTCATCAAGGTACTTCCCAAAGTTGATTCCCACCCTAAGAGTAATCCTAGTATATTAATCCTAGTTATTAAAATGTCAGTTCTCAAATCAGGCTACTCGTTGAAATTTGAGAAGCTTGTTTTGTCTGGTATACAAATAATAGTTCCTGGGCTCCTATGGAAGTTCTGAAGGGTGGCTTTAGTATAAATTACCTTTGGGATTCTAATGTACAGCAGGGTTGAAAAGTACCATGCTAAAATAAAAAGGCATTCAATTGTTATACATACGTATCATGTATCTTTAATTCTGTGTTCTATTTTAGTATTTTTTAAAAAAAATTAGGATGCATTTAATAATTTATATTAAAAAACTTACAAGCTGCCGAATAGATTAAAATGTGACATACTTGTCATTTCTTGCAATGCATATGGGAACAGTGCCCAGTCTCTCCAAATATATCATGCAATCTTTAAAGCTGGGACAGTTTGGTGTGACTGATTCATGCATTATGAAGGACTATTATTTGGGCAATGGAAATCCATGAATAAAAGCTTCTGGCTGTATTTCAAGAGAAACTTGTGCAATTCAATAAAAGAAAAAATTATGAGTTTAACCAAACAGGAAATGCAGATAAAATTCCATTATTTTTTAATATATTTTGACAGTAGACTTAGATAAAGATGTCAAAGGGGTCAAAATGTGAAGCACACATTATGGGAAGCAGCACGTAACAGGGATGATCTATGCAGCTATGGTGAGTCAAAAGCGATTTGTTTGCTCTTGAAATATAGTAAATAAGCCAATACTGCATTTCCTAACAGATAACATCTTAGAATTGAAGGACCAAACCACATATTGACATTCATAATCATAGAAAAACTGTCATGAAATACACCAAAATGTTAGCAGTTATAGTTGTTAAGAAACAGACTTTGAATGTTAACTATCTTCCTTACATTTTATTTACTTTCTAAATTTTCTAACAAATGTAGACAAATTTCATAATCAGGGAAAGTAGGGAATGTTATTAAGGTAAATATATGACTCCCACTTCCACTTAAAAAAAATCACTGAGCAAAAATGGAAATATAATAGTGACAAGGAAGTTTAAAAAGAAAAAAAAATCCTGGATTTCAGAGCTGGAGCAATGGCTCAGTGGTTACGGGACTTGATGGCATGCACAAGGATGTGGGTTCAAATCCCAGCACCGTGTATGCAACTAAGTATTGGAGCAACAAAAAACACGTGAAAAATTAAGTAAAATTGATTCTTTCTCCTTCCCTCACTCTCTCTCACCATTCCTCTCTCTTAAAAAAACAAACAAACAGAAAAACTAGATTTCAGAGGAATGAAACTATAGGCCTTTTAACCATAAGAACATTTTTTTTTTAACATAAGGGCCAAAATGTAAATGATAAGATTTTCTTCATTCCCCTTCTCCAAACAATCTTTAATTAAACCCAGAGCCCAGCTTACTGGAATGATGTTAAATGTGCCAGAAAAAGGAAGCTAAGAAGCTGTCCACCTTCTCCCTTTCCAGCATTTCTCATCGGAATGGCATGCTGTGAAGCACACACTTAAATTGATTGGTATTAATGCATGCACACAGGTTCCCAAATGTCAGCAAGATGCATTTGCTTGCAGGTTATATTAACTCTGCTGATTGTAAAGAGTTGAGTAAATAAATCTTAGTAATATACAAAATATGTTTTAAGATCCTATCAGATACACGCCTAGAATTTTTTTCTCTACTACCTCACTTTCATTCATTTATATGCATGCATTTGACAAAAGCTATGTACCAGGAACTGTTCTAGTCCCTATATAAACAGTAATGAACAAGACAAGCAAGGTCCTAGCCCTCTATCAGCTTATATACACCTGGGGTTTAGGCAAAAAGCAAGAAACAAATAAGTGCACTGAATATAATAAAAATAAAGCTGCATAGGGAATATCTGGGGAAAGGGAGGGAGGTGGAGGCATGGAGCAGGTCCCTTAGCTAGGATGGACAAGGACTTTACTGCTGGGGAAGTCACAATTACAGAGAGATTGGAATGGTGACAAGGAGGTAGCCCTGCAAAATCTGAAAAAGTATTCCAGACACAGGAACCAGCAAGGATGGAAATGGCAAGGAGGGAGGAGCTTGGTACAAACTGACCCAAGGAGGTCAGTTGACTAGAGCAGAGAGAGGAAAGGAAGGGGCACGAGGAACAAGGTGAGATCAGAAAGATCTACAGAAGACAGATCATGTAGGATTGTGCATGCCACAGGATGGACTTATATGAAAACTGTGGAGCTGTATGATGTGATTTGCATATCTTTTAAAAGTGTATAACACAACAAGGAGATGAACATTATTCCTCCCTTGATCTGTTTACCTTCAGAAATAAACTGAAAACATGGAACATTTTAGAACAGTCAGGAAACCTCAGATCCAGTCCAGTACTTAACCCTCTGGTCTCAGTTTTCCTTATCTGTAAAATGGAAGTATCCCTCATAGTTCTGAAATGAAATATATGTTAGCTGAAAGATTTGAAATCATCCATACAGTGGGTGGTTAGAATGCTAAGTCAGCTCTTTCTTTCTCCCCTTTCTAGGAAGGGCCAAGATAGATATAGAAGGGAAGGGCTCTCTTCTATAATTGCTGATAGGAAAAGTGAATAGATCCCTTATTTTGGGTTCCTCCACAGCAGTCTCTGAGATAAGGGTATGCACTGGAGTGGTCTGATTGGGAGATACTCCAGAAAGCATTGTTAAGGGATAGAGAAATCAGAAAGGAGAAAGAGAGAAAAGCCAATAAAGAAAATATTATCAAGCATAGTACCATTATGGACATCTGGGGACTCAATCACATTGGGGAACTCTGGAAGGCATTCCAGAAGGTACCTTGAAATTAGTCCATCTGAAGAGAAAGGGAGCTTGCATTTACCTATCAAATCCTTCAGTGCCAAGAGCGAAACACCTTGCACTTTCAACTTGCTTAACTTGGGCTAAGTCTTTCATGACCAGAGAAAGCCCTAAGCAAATTAGTCATAAGTCCTGGTAGCCAGAAGGCACTCCCAGAAATGGCAGGTGCTGAGGGGATATGCCTGAGACTGACAGCACCTGCCAACCTTCCATCTCTTTCTGGACACACTGTGAGGCCCCTTGGATATGAAAGGTCTTCTCACTGACTTGACTACAAGATGACTTTCTCCAGATCATGACTACCCCTGAGAATACTGCAGGTGATGATGTCTGCAGGACAGATCACCACAGGCCCCCTAAAAATCCTACCTGGAGGCCAAAGAGTCTGGGCACTACATCCCTAGACACACCTGCAGGAAAACTCACTGTCCTGGCCTCCTCCTGGATCCAGTTTGTGGTTTTTAGATATAAAACAGGTCAAACTTGTTAGGAATTTCAGCCCCTAGGGAAATTTTCCTTAAACAGCCTTCCTGTTTATGAAACAGTTGAAATCAATATGCTTTGAGAATAGCCAGGCTTTTCTAAGTTTGGTCATTGGGTGAAATTTATTTCTTTGCTAAATCAAATGACAAGATCAAGAAAAAACATTTAATGAGAAAATGTTCCATGTACCCAGGAAGAGAGGCACATGCATGTCTTTGTATAAATGAAACTGCTATAGAAATGAGAACTATGAACTTATGTGTAATATAATCAAATAGGATATGATTGAGCCAGATGTCATTTAATGGAACTCTGTCCTATTTGAAATGGTAAAATACAGCCCAAGGAGGAATATACCTATTATATTTGAAGATTAATAATGTAAGCCCCAGAGGCTGGAGTGGTGGCTCAGTGGTTTTATGGCGCTTGCTTGGTATGTGCAAGTACACGAGTTCAAACCCCAGCCCCACATACATGATGAAGTCTTGGAGCAAGGAAAGCCAAGTGAAAGACTAAATAAAAATTGATTTTCTCTCTCACTCACTGTCCCTCTCTCTTAAAAAATAATAGTAATAATGTAAGCCCCAATTTGTTGAGCATTTATTATAAACTAAACACAGTGCTAAACTGTCTTAATACATTTAAGCCTCATAAAAACATTGAGGTACCAGCTATTAGAAACAACGATATTGCAGCCTTTGAAGATAAATGGATGGCAATGGAAGAAATCGTGCTGAGTGAAGTTACTCAAGACACAGAGACTCAAAGGTTAAATGTGTCCCCTCATTTGCAGAGGTTAGAGCTAAATCTAGGCTTGGATAAAAGGTTGTGAAATACAAGTATTATTAGACCCAGCAAAGGCATAGAAACACATAATCTAGGGGAACGATAGACAGGTAGGGAGGGAAGGGAGGAAGAGGAAGGATAGCGAGGGTTCTAGGGAGATAACAATGTAATATACTCTTTACACCTGCCCAGAAGCCAAATAATACTTATACAATCATTTAATTCTAGAAAATTCACAATCATGTGTGTGTATACACACAAATATACAAATCATATGTATGTATATATATGGACATTTTTAGTCGTTATAGGGGAAATATAGAAGAATCAAGAGACTGGGGTATAGGTGATGTGGGGGTGACTCTGGATTTGGATCAAATGCATATCATATTGTTACTTTATAAGCATTTATGTTTGCACAACAACTCCTTAATAAAAAAATAACAAAAAAAATGAGAACTCAAGAGATGAAGAAACAGAGAAATTAAAGAGTTCACAGTTAACTTGCTTTTAAATCCCTCAAACTACAATCAAGGCTATAATTTACCTTGGGTGACTTTATAGAGAGATCTTCCTACAACCCCAATAACAGCTACAGAATCATATACTGAAAAACAAACTAACACCCCTAAGCTTTGTCCATCATCAGATCCTCACCAGGGAAGCCTTGGGTCAAGTCATCCACTGAGCATCTTAAGTTCTCTTTTTCTCATGGGTCAGTAGAATCTCATTCACACTTTGGTTTTATATTTTAATTCTATTTTTTTTAAGAGAGAGGGACAGTGAGAGAGAAAGAGAGAACTAATTTTATTTAGTTTTTCATGTGGCTTTCATTGCTCCAATACTTCATTGTGTACGTGGTGCTGGGGTTTGAACCCATATCCTTTTTCACAAGCCAGGCAAGCGCAGCTGAGCCACCACTCCAGCCCCTATATTTTAACTCTGAACCATACTCAATCTGTGTTTCTAAAAACGACTAGAAGGAAAGGCTTTTTAATAGTCCTAAAACTGAATAAAACCTAAGAACAAATATTTCAAATTAAGATCATTCTCAATTCTTCGTCCTTTCAACTAATTTCATGTAAAGAATGGAAGACATTGCCCAATGGCAAAAAATCCAAGGCATCTTTTATTTGATTGCTCATTTTCACAGAATAAAGCAAACAAACAAAAATAGTCTTCTAAGTACTTTCTTTCACGTTCCTTTCGAAGAGAATCTCTAAGTTTGGTTCTTAATGGATTGGCTCAATAATAACTCTTCCTCATTTTCCTGCACACAGGGAAGAAAAGCACAAAAATATAACCACTGGCAACACTCACTCTTAGAAAAAGGCAGTTTACGGCCATTAGAGAAGACGATATTATGGCTTTTTATATCAAATGGACGGAGATGGAAAGAATTATGCTAAGTGAAGTATCCCAATCTCAGAGACTCAAGGGCTGAATGGTATCTCTCATATGTGGAAACTAGAATACATGGGGAAGCAGTAGGTTAAATGGCTAAACTAATAATAACCTCAAATTGTAATGATTGTCAGCGTAATAGGGGGATGGTACTCTAGGATACTGGGAGGCGTAGGGAGGGGTAGGGGGAGGGGGAGGGTATTTGAAGATCTCCTAGGATACTGGAGAGTGGGAATATAGGTGAACCATCTCAGAAGCAGAGGTTATTCCTCCACGAGATACCCATTTTATGCAAGAGTTCTTCTGGGGAAACTGCAACAGGTGAAACTCAAGGTGGTCATCCATGTTTTGGCATTACCCCTGGATAACTATGTATATATACATTGGTTATTGATGGTTTGATAATGTTTCCCTCTCATTTGTATCTCTATATACTCTTAATAAAAAAAAAGGAAGAAAAAGGCAGTTTACTAGTAAAGACAAAAAGAATTTTTAAACAGAGCAAAGGGCTAAGTAATGAGTGGCTCTTGTTTTACAAATATAACTATTCCTTTGGCAAAAAACCTTTGTTTCTAGAGGAAACTAAACATGTCAAATCCAATCAATTCCAACTTTTGGCCCCTTCTCTTTTTTTTCCCTTTGCCCCCTCTAAAACCAGAGGACCTACTTGTCCCTTAAGACCCTTGTACTCATTCCATCCATAGGCGAGACTCCACTATGCATTCCCTCAGTATGGCTTCTTGGATGGGTGAGGCAGACACACGCATTCCTGTTGCATTGCTAATCTACTGCTGCACAGAAAATGATTCTGAAACTCCATCTCTGTTGTAAGATTAGTCTCCACTGGGCACCTTGTGTGAGCAGAGGCACAGACAGCATTTCATTCGAGCTACATTTTCCAAGACATTTATACAGCAGGCAATGTTGGAAGATGGAGATAATGTAACCCTTTAGGGAATGGGTCAGATTTGTTTGCCATCCAATAAAATAATTTCTTTCATCAGGGAAACATTTGAGCAAATTTTCCTGGTGCTCTCATAAATAACTGGGTTCCCCCAAACTGAGGGTTCTTTAGTGGTGAAGCAGACCCACTGGGTGTGTAGCATGTGCCTATGCCCTCCACTTCATCACTCCTGTAGGATTTAGGGAGCAAAAGAAACCAATGCAACACAACATCATGCTGACCACCATGCTATGAATAATAAACCTCTCTCTGACTCAGGAGTCCTGTGACTTTGACTAGGATTCATAAATCTGTTTTGGACATAAAACAAAAAATGGTTAGACTGCAAGGACAGTAAGGATGAAGATCCTTCTCAGCTTTGACAGTGGTTTCAAAGAACAAACATTCATTTTCTCACAGTTTCTAAGAGTTTGGAAGCTGGAACTGGCTTCCTGGGTAGTTCTAGCTCAGGTTGTGTCATGATATTTCTGTGAAGTTATTAGCTGGGGCTACAGGCATTTGAAGGTTTGATTGGGTCTGGAAGGTCCACTTTCAGGAAGGCCGATTCACCCAGCTCTTGCCTGGAGGCCTCAGTTCCTCACTACACAGGCTTCTCCACCAGAGCTGTTGGAGTGTTCTACATAGCAGCTGGATTTCCCCCAATCTAAGCACAGCATTTCTTATGATCTGTTAGAAGTGACATACCATCATTTCTTCCATGTCCAGTTGGCTACACAGATAAACCACAGCACATTACGGGGGAAAACGAATCAAGGATACAATATCATGAGACAAGGCTCACTAGGGTCATGTTGGAGTCTGTGTACCCCACCCATATTGTCAGGTAAGCATCTAATTCCCACACAGGGAATTTGATTGGCCTTCCCAGATGCTCAAAAGCTAGGAGAAGGTAGCACAGTTGCAAGAATGACTAGAAGAAAAGAAAGAACAAACTCAGGAATTCTGGAAGTAGCTCTAGGAGAGATTATTGCAGCAGGAATATAAATCTTCGGAAGGGCTGAGCAAAAAAGAGGGCAAATTTAGTAGTTTTTACCTAATAGCAGCAGTGCAATTCGATTCAGAGGATTTGTTTTCACTTATTTCTGAGACAGTTGATGTACTACATTCAGTCTCAAAGTAAAAAAAAAAAAAAAAAAAAAAAAAGACTCACCTGTTCTCCTTCTTTCTTCCTGGAGAAAGCAAAAAATATTCTTTTCTTGGTCATTTTTCTACCAACAATTCTTCCCATTTGACTAGCCCATGAAAAATGGAACATTTTTCTCATTTTTGTGAGGCCAATGCCACCCAGCATGCACATTTACTGCCATATCAGAGTGACACTTTAACTAATTCTGATTGCAATCTATAATGAAAACCATATACAATGGGGGCATCCATAAACAATGAGGGAATTATACAATGTAAAGGGTGTGTGTTTGCATACCTACATGCACATGTATAAGAGGTTCTAATTAGAAGTCAGGGAAGAGTCCAGTAACATACAATGTAATTCTAACACACAGTTTCTTGTTCTGTACTGTGCAGGAGGACAGGGAAAGATTTTTTAAAAAAATGTGAGGAAAATTGTAGCTTATTAATGTTGACTGCAACTTGCAAGCACTGGCACATAATATTGAAAGGTTTACCTAGAAATCTGCATAGAAAGTGTGTGTTTCCATGTGCACACGTATGTATGTGACACAGAGGGGTGATAAGGTAAGGACCTAGAGACTTTTGGAAATAAAAAGCAATGGTCTTCATTTTAGCAGAAGAAAACAAATCTTTTCAAGCATCTTCTGTATTCCAGTCTCTGAGCTAATTTCATTCACATTTAATTTTTGTTCAGAACATTCCTGGGAGGCAGGAATGATCACCCCATTTGACAGGTGAGAAAGAAAAATGTGGCTCAGAGAGAATGTGACTTGCCCTACATGACAGCTAGTGAAAGACACAATATTCAGAAGTACATGCTCTTATATATCACACTGAGTCTTTAACAAAATCGGGACATCTGTTGCTTCAAATGGTGAAGAGGAGAAATGCCCAAGGCAAAAAACGTCATTGAAAGAACCAGAATTTCTATAATTGGGGAGGATCCAGTAAGGGTGAAGATAATTTATAGCATTCTAAGAAGCAGAGTGCACATCAGTTTACATGATCTCTTTTCAACAAATTCTTCCATTGGGTTTCCTCTTCTAATAGCTGTTCTAGTGCCTTTGGGTCACTTAAAGAGGGCCAGTAATACCCCAACATATATTAGGGAAAAGAAGCTCCAAACTCCCCACACAGACCCAAGACAACTTAACCAAGATCCTGTTTCCTGAAATTTTCCCTGAAGTACGACCAGCTCCGGAGTTATGTGGTTCAAGCAATCAAGCAGCTCCATCCTGGAGGTAGATGGCTGTCAACAGGTATATTAGAGGACTTAACTCTGACACCGAAGGGATCCTGTAGAGCATTACCCAGCATTCTTACCTCTGTGGGCATGATGAGCAATTGCCAAGAGGAATGCTAGTCCTTGCAATCATCAATATTCCCCAAATGAGTCTTCAATTTAATTTTTACAATCATGTAAAAGTGTAAACCTCACTTTTATAGTCACAGTGATGAGGTAAAAAATCTGGAACACTGGGTCAAGATAAGAATATAAGAAACCCAGTGCCAAGCTTTGTAAACCATACCCACTGCGGTCAACAGATTCAGCTACTTTCTTTCAGTCTTTCCAGAGTATTGCTTGAATGTTTGGAGACCATTGTTTTCAGAACCACATTAAATGTGGCTCACATGACAACTCTCAACCATCAATAGAAAGGAATCTCTCATCTGAGAAACAATATTTTAGTTGTTACTATAGGAAATTGACCTGGCTCAGCATAAAGTACACATATAGTTAAGGGTGGATGGGGTAGTATAATCCATATTGTTCCATTCAGAATCATAGGAGACTCAAACTTTCTCCAAGCCTCTTCTCCAATGGAGAAAATAAAAGGAGCAATATTGGGCTGGAGCAGTGGCTCGGTGGTTACAGCACTTGCCTGGCATGCGCGAGTACACAGGTTCAAATCCCAGCACCCACATACACAACTAAGTGTCAGAGCAATGAAAGCCATGTGAAAAACTCAATAAAAATTGATTCTCTCTGTCTCTCTCTCACTATCCGTCTCTCTTAAAAAAAGAGAGAGAGAGAAATATTAATTCTTAAAACACAGTACACAACACATTATCTATGGCAACCATAGATACGTGGGAGGGAGGGGGAAGGGGATCGGTAGAGGAAGAGAAAGGAAAGGAGGATAAGGATGGATCTAGGGAAACAAACACAATGTAGCATACTTTTCACTCCCTTGAGAATACAAATAATACTTATGCAATCATCTTCTTCTGGAAAATTCACAATCTAAGCATTTATATTGCTTGTAGGGGCGAAATATAGAAGAATCAAGAGCCTGGGGTGTGGGTGATGAAGGGGTAATTCTAGTTTAAGAACAAATGCATATCATATTGTTACTTTTTATGCATTTATGATTGCACAATAACTCAACTCCTTAATTTAAAAAATTTAAAAATAAATTACAATAAATTATCAGAAGTTAAAAAACAAAAAAGCAGTACAAAACCCAGAATACACAGGTTTTAGATAATTTATCAGAGCTTAGGTCTCTGGCCAAAGTCCACTTGCACCATAGATGGTCTCCATGTGAAGAGTGTGGCCCAGTGAAAAGAGCAGAGACACGAGAGTTGAACAGACCTTGGTTTGCAACTTAACTCCATACTTTGAAACTATGTGGTCTGGGAATATACATAGAGTCTCTTTAGTTGACTACTTTCTTCTTTGAGCAATTAGAATAGTAATATATATTTGCCTTGGGGATTCAGTAATACCTACCCATGAGATAACTTGGATAAATTATCTGAAACAGATTTTGGTGTATGCTGGATCCTGTCTAAGTCATAGCATTGAATTCCATCCATTCATTTTCCGAATCTTTATGTATAAAACTTGGGGTCACACATTCAAAAGCAAGCCCTTAAGATTTTGAAACTATAGTCTGAGCTTCCAAAGAACCACATCTTTCAAACTGAATTGGATAAGTCATAGGGTATTTAACAGAGTGCTGGTCTTGAAGAGAATAGAAGATTTAATTTGGTTTAGTTCCTTTGGCATTTGCAGGTGAAAACCACCACAAATTAATTAGCATGTCTTCATTTGCTTGAGGATGATTAATAATACTCAGGGAAAACAGGTTTTACATAATTCATCAGTCTGACACAGCCCAACACCTCTGGAGTTCTGAGAACTTCCAATTCCAGCTGGTCTGTGACACTTTAAAACTAGCTGCAAAATAGTGTTTTTCTTATTATACACCCTACACTAACTGATGTTCTAAAGTCAGAGGAGAGAAATCTAATCATAAACTGCAAGGCTACTTTATTTTAGGTTTGGGGGCAAATGATGTAAACAAACCCTTTCTACATGGAATGGTTTTGACTCAGTCACCAGTAATCCACTTGGGTCACTAAACAGGTCAGTCATCCATTGTATGCAGGCACCATTATAGCTGCCCCTTTGCCTCTTCCCCATCATTAGTCCATATGAGCCCCCAAAGAGCAGAGTTGACTCTTGGTAAAAGCAGAATCTGTGTGAGGTGGGCCTTTTCCAGATCATCAAAAATGTCCTTTCCCCAAACACTTCTACCAGTGAACTGCAATACACTGCAAAAAATATAAGCTAAAGCAGCCTGGGAGCATGACTTATCAACAGTCAACCAGGAAACCAAAAGCAAATTTGGTTTCTGAATTCAAAGTAGAATGCTGTTTATAAAAATACCTGCATTATCTACTGGTAGCCTAAGAAATAAATTGGAAGAAGAATCCCAAGAGTATTTAAAGTAAATTTTTTCTTGAAATACGTGAAAGTGAGTTGGGGATATGAATTTTAAGACAGAAAATTAAACTTATCTTTCAAAGTCTGGGTATAGCTCAGATTAAACCATCTGACATAATCAGATGACCAACTGTCTAATCTTAAGAGTGGTCTTTCCCTGTTCTTAAAAGATTGGACAAAATAAACTATATAAATCCCAAGATTCACCCCAAATATAAGATCCCAGGAGTCTGACTAGAGTTTAAAATAAAAAAGTAATTCCATTTCTTCACTGAAAATTACCTTCAAATAGATGGTGCCACTCTCGATTAAATTATTCATCTGGTATTGCAAAGCTTAACAGTTATGTCAATTATCACTCAGAACACTCGCAGGACACCAACTCACATAGAAGGGGCTCCTAACCAAGATCATCCAAAGCTATCCTATTTGAAATTCTCTTGATCATAATTTTAGAAACTCTCAAACTACCTTTAAAATAGGAGGAATTAAAAGGAATCATATTGAAGTGTCTTATGGTTTTCAACTGTAGAGGGACCTAGCAAGGTGGCAGAAACTGAGACCTAAACCATCTGGGAAAGTGTCCTTTATCAAGGCAATGTCTTCTCTGCCTTTAGTTTTGGTCTTTCCAAAAACCAACCTCTTTTTACACACAGGGTTTCTCTAATTCCAGATCTATAGGGCAAGAAATGTCAAGCCTCTCAAATTTATACCATGTCAGATTCATTGGCAATTCACAAAGTCTGATTGACCCAGGCTGAGTCAGGTGCCTACCTTTGATCAAATTTGATCAACTTTCCTTTGATCAAATCAAATCTGACCTAGGAGTGGGATTAGGCCCTGCAAACATAATTGCTGAGATCTATCCCAGTGGAAGATAAGAAATGACATGGAGAAAATAAGAGGTTCTCTACCATGAAAATCAGAATGTAGGTCCCTCAAAAGACTAGGAAAGGAACAGAACCACCATATGACCCAGATGTACTACTCCTCAGTATTTATTCTAAAGAATTACAATCAGCATTCTATAGCAATGCATGCATACCAATGTTTATAGCAGCACAATTCGTAACAGCCAAGTTACAGAACCATGATTCAGGGTCCATGAACCAGTAAATGGATAAAGAATATGTGATATACATATGTGATATACATATATATATATATATATATATATATATATATATATATATCATGAAATTTTATTCAGCCATAAAGAATAAAATTACATCATTTGCAAGAAAATAGATGCAAATGGAGAATACCATGTCAAATAAAATAAGCCAGACCCAGAAAGTCATGGGTTGTACGTTTTCTCTCATATGTGGAAGCTACAGATAAAAGTGTGGGGGAAAGGTATGGGGGGGATAGAATTTCATGAACATAGAAGGGAGACCAGGAGAGGAGAGTAAGAGGACCAAGGGGAGGGAAAAAGGGCAGAAAAGAAGAGATACTGTGGAATGAAATTTGACCAAATTATATTGTTATATCAAGTGAATGTAAGAATTTGTAACATTGAATTCTATTATTGCATATAATTATAATATGCCAATAAAATATAAAAAAAGAAATATATATGCTTAAAGTAAAAAGAAAGGTGTGTTTCAAGAAAGGAAATACCAGGACCTCAGGAAAGTCCTAAAAGAAGTCTACTATGAGCATATTCCACCAAAATAAAATATTTCAAGGTCTTCATTTTTCTTCAAACTGGTAAATATTGAAGGTTGCCATTGCTTCTATTTGTATACTATCTAAAGAAACTCTGTCAATCTCACAGGTACATCAACTTCTTATTTTTTTAAAGTGATCTCTGAAACATGTTGTCTTTCTTGATTTAAGACATCAAGTCACAAATAATCAATATTTGCCCTGAGGAAATCCTAAGGCTGTTTTAAAAACCACAATCCTATAATCCTCTGGTGACTTGTAGCTCTAGGAAAAACAGCATTACCCTCTTAAAAGAACTATCTATGGTCGTTTCTTCTCCTATAAAGAGAAGCGTGGCTTAATGACCCCATTTCACTGGATGGGGTGGGCTTTTCCAGAGAAAATGGAAGCAGTTATTTTTTATTTCCAAAGACATTCAAAAAATGTTTGATATATAGTTTTCCGATATCTGACTTAGAGAAAATGTTACCTATACAATTAAATGTTGATCTCAATTTCTTCCAGATGACTAAAGTCTTTGGAGATGAGAGGAACTGGTCAGGCTAACATTTGAAAATTCCAACCTAAACAAAAATATAAAATAAAACACTATTTTTCTATCAAATAAACAATTTGTTTTCAAATGCATAAAAGTTGAACATTCCATCAAAGAAAATGTACAGGTGATAAAAATGTGAAAAGATTACAATATGAGTCAATACAGAAATACTAATTAAAACCATGATGAAATACCAGTAAACATATTTTCACATATATATAAATATAATGGTGAAGTTAAAAACTGATAGTATTACGTGCTGTCAAGGATGTGGAACACTGGAAACCTCATCCTTTTTTGGATGAAAATGTGAAAAGTATACTTACTTTGGAAAATAGTTTGGCAATTTCTTAGCAGGTGAAACATGCACTTACTTATATAACTCAGTCCTCCCACTACCAGGTATTTACCCAAATGAGATAAAACTTACAGACACTTCAAAGCCACACATAAATTGCCTTGGGCATAACTGGCCAAAATTGGAAATAATCCAAATATTCCCCACTGAGCAATGGATAAACAAACTGTGGTACATCCATAGAATACTTAGCAATAAAAAAAGGACAAATAGCTGATGTGTTCAACAATATGGATGAATATCAAATGCAGTATGTTACGTGAAAAAAGCTGGGCTAAAAGGCTACATATGTTTCCATTTATGACTTTCTGGAAAAGGCAAAATAGATCAGTGGTTGTTCAGGCCTAATGAATTAAGTACAAAGAGACAAGTTTTGAGAGGTGATGGAGATAATGTATATTTTGGTTAGGTGCTGGATACATGAATATGTGCATTTGCCAAAACTGCAGAACTAGCCAGGCGTGGGAGCACACACCTGCAAACCCAGAGACTTGGGGAGACTGAGACAGCAGAATGGCAAGTTGAAGTCCAGACTCAGCAACCTAGCAAGCTCCTATTTCAAAAAATAAAAGGGGACTGGAGTGGTGACTCAGTAGTTACAGCACTTGCTTGGCATGCACAAGTATGCAGGTTCAAACCCCAGCACCACATACACAACAAAGTGTCAGAGCAACAAAAGCCACATGGAAAACTAAATAAAATTGATTCTTTCTGTCCCTCTCTCTCTCTCTCACACACACACACACAGAAAGAGAGAGAGAGACAGAGAGAGAGAGAGAGAGAGAGAATCCCCCTCTCTCTTTAAAAATAAATAAAAAGGGCTGGGGTGTCGCTCAGTGATAGAGTACCCATGTGTACGATCCCCATGGAGGGAAAAAAGTGCTGGCAGAACTGTACAACAAAGGAAGTTCAACTACATGTAAATTGCACCTTAATAAAAAGGTTTTAAAAATTACCATTTTTGCTATGAAATTCTAAAACATTTTTCAATGTTTCTAATGTGAACAAGAGTGTAGTTTTAAATAGGAACATAATATACAGTCATATCTGTTGATAAGCACATAAATTGCTGCCCTTTCATCATCATCAAATTCATAGGTGCCAGGCACCCACAGTGTCTTCAGCTGCTTCCATGGATTTGTGGGGTCAAAAGTGAAAGCTCTTCCTTAGGTTTGACTGTGTTCACCTCCGGTGCCCTCTCTGAGAAAAGAGCCCTTTTCTCTTGTTGGATTTATGACAGAAACAGAGGAAAGAGGCCAAGCATATCTCATAGACACTGCCAAAGCTAGAGGCCTTCTTTGCAATGTTGAAATTCTCACTTAACAAGAAGGGAAACCTGCCTCATATTCTTTGTCAGATAACTTTTCCCAAACCTACACTTGAACTCAAGTGGATGGATTCCATACATGCAGAGATGATGCAGGGCTGCTGCAATCCATGTTGTTCTGCGCTGTCTCCAATAAGGAACCATTACCCAGCTTCTGCAGAGGGGCAGGCCAGCCCCTCAGCCATCCTCTGGATGACATATATGGGCTTGATTAATATCACAAGACACTTCCCCTCAGCATCACCTCTTAAGAGTGCATTTCAATCCCCATAAATATTCACCACCGACACCTTCCATATGCCACCTAGACTGAAATGGAACTAACGAGTGCTTAGGAGATGATGTTTTAAAATGATGCACTACATGGGAGCTTCTACAAATTTCTTCTTTATTGCAGGGACCAGAGGCTAGCCGTAAGAGGACTGCCATTTGCTTCTCCAATTTGTAATACCATTAATTACCCTTTTGTTTTCCAGTCTGCCTCTACACCTAAAAGGATCACTGCAAAGCAACAATGCAGGGATTTGGTAAACGGGAACTTTCGGTAAACCCACACCCTCTAGACAAACCAGTTTTAATTCCATCAAGGAAGGGGAAGCTCAGAAATTAGACTCTGCACCTCTAGGGGGTCCTGGATTCTATCAGTGTTGGGGGGGTGGAGATGGGGGAAAATAAGGCCAAAGATTATCATAAAAATATTGCTGAAAAAAATAAAAGAAACTATGCACTGTCCTCTCGCAAGTTAAACAAGACTTATACTTTCCATCTGGGCCCTCTGGCTGTGCTAAACTAACCACAACTCTAATCAAATGTATGCTCCAGTCTGCTGCCAGCCACAGCGTGTCAGACCTGACATCAGAATCCTTCTGTCCTCTGACCTACAGGGATGCTGAGAGCAGTAATTAATGTCCATTAAGTAGCTAGTCATCCTTACTCAGCGGCTTACTGTCAAGGTCTAAGCAGACAGCTGTACACCCCACGACCCAGCACACCTCATCAGACCATTTCTGCCTCTGAGGAGAGCTGGTGACCTCAGCTCCAGTTGTCCACAGTGCAAAGGCCAGGACAGTGAATGGCCTCTTACAACCATAAACAGTATCACCAAGATGGATCTGAGACCTAGCTAGAAGTGGCAGAGCTAGGCAGGCTGATCAGAAATGGTCGTCACTTGGAAGGAAGCTTCAGAGTGCAGAACCCTTTAGCCAACATAGACAGCTCTCATGGAAATATCGCCAGAGCTCTGTCAATGCCAGAGAGAGCAATGATCTCCAGTGGCTTTCTCCTGCTTTCCAGCCAACCCTCTTCCCCCACACCATGTCTCTGAACTCACGAAGACCTGACCAGGACTACTGAACCCCAAAAGAGCTAAAATGATCTGAGAAGAGAAACAAACATTTGTTAACTTCAGTGTAGTGCTGGGTTCTTTAATTACATCCACAGCACAGCATCCCTGGCACATGATGGGTGCCAAAAAAATCCTAAACTCATATAAGACTTGTTGAATGAATGGGGTAAGTAATTCCCATTTAATTGATGAAACAATTCCAAGTAATAAGTCACACATGGGGAACCTAAGGCACAGAGAAGCTACAGTTTCTGACAGTCCCAAAGCTATTAAGTTTAGAAGAGTTGAAATTGGAACAGGTTTTTCTGGCTCTAAAATTCATGCTAATTCCTTCTTTTGATAGTTAATTCTATTAATGCTGATATTACCCTGGATGATGTCACTTTCCATTAGGAGGCCAAGGACTGGTCCCCTCATCCAGATTGTGGTGGGTCAAAATCTCTAGACCCTCCTCTTCCCAGATTTCTTCTATCAATAATGGGTCATAATATTTCCTTTACATACAACCACATAATGAAAAAAGGGAAAATACCCCACCTTCCTTGTTCAGGGAGATTTATTCCACCCTTTCTAGATCTCCATAGGAAACAACTAATCCTCCCTTCCCCATGGAAAATAGTAACACTCAAGCAAACTTTTTCTTCTCCACCTTTTACTCCTATTTCCCCACTGGAGAGTAATTGGTTCCCTGCTGAACCCAATCTATCAAGATACACAATGGTATGGAGAAAAAAACAAATGGAATATCACTTCCACCAAGTTTTTCATGCTACTTCCCACATGCAGCAGGAAGAATTCCAGAAATGGTAAGCTTACTGCCTAGTGTCCAAAGTTCTCCTCAGCCTTCCTACCTCCTCACAGTTCTCCACTCGGCCAGAGTGGGCATTGATCCTCCCTGCAGCGATGGTCAGGAGAGGTCAGAGTCAGCTCACCAGAGCCTGCTGGCCCACAGGTGGAAGCCTCGTCCAGGCTCCAGGAGCACCAGCAGTTTCTGCCTTGCATGGAGATACTGTTGCTTTCTGTGGTCTGGCTTTACCACGGTCTTTGGTAACTAAGCACCCTCAGTTGTCACTGTATCCACTTTGTTCAGTCAGCTACCATTCCCCTCTATGTCCCATCTTCCTAAAATATATAGAAAGCTTTCTTCTTCTGTCTGTGCTTATGGGTTCATATCTATTGTATTCTTCTACAATTGTTTCAGTGGAGTTGGGGACAGGGAAGGAAATTAGTTGCATGTGTCAGTCTTCAGGCTTCTCTTGCAGAGGTACCTCCTTCCAGTGTTGAGGAGCTAGGCTGAGGATTGACGGGAACAAGTGAGCTCAAATGCAGCTCTTTTCTGCACGATACATATCACCCATATCCACAGTTCTCAGAGCAGGGGAGAGCATCCCCGAAGATTGCATAAGAACCCCAACTCTCCTGGAGAGCTAGAAGCATTGTCATCTACACCTTTTTCTGTGTGCAAACCCAGCCCTTGACTTCCTCGTATCAATACCATGGATTCTGCACAGGATTGGGGGTCCTCAAGCTAAGGAAAATCAACTTTGCAGAATTCCTGGGGTAGGTAATCAGACAGTTAAGTTTGTGTGTGGCCTGATTTCCCTTTGGAGGTTCTTGCCCAAGTCTAGCCTTTAATTCTGAAACCACTCAGTAGCCTCCAAAAAGAGAATCAAAGACCCTTCCAGGGAACCAACAACATTGGCCCAAAACTTGAAAGAAGTCAGAGATCAGGCTGGTGTAGTCTTTGATAGACAAGGAGTTTAGTAAACTCCACATTGGCAGGAATGATGATGTGTTCATCTTATGGGAACAGGGAGCTTACCAGAGAGACAGGCGGACAGCAGGAAGCTCTGTGGTATAGCTCTTCCAATTAATTATAACAGCAGAGAGCCTGGGAAAGGATGCTATAAAAGAGAGAAGACCTGAGTCGAGGAGCTATTTTCAAGTGCATATCTAAGAGACTCTGAAAAGAATTCACTCTCTCCTTTTCCCTCACCTTTCCACTTCTCCTCTCCCCACCCCCTTTTATTCTCTTTCCCTATCTTCCTCTTTCATTCTCTTTCCAATATTTTGTCCTTTCTCTTTCAAAACTTGACAAGATCATTTGGGGCCAGATAAAGATCTTCCACATCAAGCTCAAACCCTCCCAGAAGACTTTCAGTACAGCCACTTCCAGGCCCTGGAAATTACAGTCTCAAAGGAGATGCTGACAATGCCCTAAATAGGGCAGCTCTGCCCAGCCCCAGCCTCGTTTAATCAGCTTTCCTAAAGCTGGGCCCAGAAAACAGGGTAAACCCCGTCATAAAGCTTTTCCCTCATCCTTAACCTCCTACTCCTCATCAACCTATTCAGAATGAGCAATAAATGAATCCCTGTCACAAAGCCCCAGACCTGAACTCGGCATTTTTGCTTCACAAAAAGACAGATCTTTTCCATATTAATGCCTTTCGCTCTGTGTCACAGACTTCTTGGAAAAAGACATTCTCCGGGGAGAGGAGTAAGCCAACAGGCTTGAGATAGGCAAGATTTAGTGAGTCCACAGCACCGGCCTTTGCGTTTTACATGCATTATCTCATTTAATTCTCATGGTAACCCTAGGAAAGGGATTCAATTATTATCCCCTTTGCATATAAGGAACTAGAGAGACAGCTATTCTCCAAGCTTAGCAAGAGCACAAAGTTCATGGGAGAGTCAGGATTTGAATCCAAGAATTCTGACTCCCAGTGTCATGTTAATCAGCACACTAAACTAATCATTTGCTCCCCTCTGTCCCAGTCCTTCCCAGGAGGGGTCTTATTTAAAGTGGTCAGATTAAATCAGTCATATTCAGGGTGCAGAGGGCATTCACTCACGGAGCAGCCTGGGGCTGTCTTTAAGTATGTTTTCAAATTCTGCCCCAGAGAAACCTAAATAAGCAACACATTTGAGTCTGAGAGTCTGATGTATAAATTTGGGCATCAACAGAGAGATAACACTTGAAACCAAGTAAACAAATACAATGGACCAAAATCAGCGGTAGCAAGGCAAAAAATAAATTAGGAGGAAAAAGCAAAATTAGGGCTAAACATTGAAGACTAAAAAGCAGTAGTAGAATAAGGAAGATTTAAAAAATTACAAATTATGAAAATCATATGAGGAGTTTTGGTCAACAGGATCACTTTGCCACAGTACCCCATACTTAGAAAGAAATCGAAAATGTTTGTAATGTTGAATGTTGAATTTCTTTTTCCTTTTTTTTTTTTTTTTTTTTTTTTTTGGCAGCACTAGGATTGAAACCAGGATTGCACCCCTGACTTTTTGCTGTCTGAGACTGTCTTGCCAAGTTGCTGAGCCTGCCCTCAAACTTGTGATCCCCCTGCCTCAGCCTCCTGAATGGGATTACTGTATGTGCCATAGTGTTGATTTTAAAACAGCAGAAAACAGCACAAAATTGAAAAGAAAAATTTATATCTAGCAACTGAGACCTCAGTGGTGATCTTTTAATGAAATGATGGTCAGGAACAAGATTTTAGGGAATAAAGAAATGAAGAGAGAGCAAAATACTGAGGAAGTAAAGGATAAGATTTCATTTTCTTTTTAAATGGAAAATACTTCAGAATGTCTTAAGGTTGAAAGGAATAATAATATTTGCTCTTATTTATTGAGTTTTTACAATATTAGGAAGAAGTTAAGACATGAGTAACTAGGAAGATCATATATGGGCCAGAGCCAGAAAGGGGTGGCTGGATAGATCGGGAGGGGGTGTGGGAGGTGATATGAGTGGGCTGAGGTAGAATAAAGTTCTGGAAGCTGCAGAATGGTACAATGAACAGATCCACCCCTCCCCCACTTAGTCCCAAGACAGGATACGTGGGAGAAAGAGGAGCCTCCGTTTGAGTTTCAAAGCATGTGATATTTGGGGTAAGGGATGATACACTGGCTTTAACTTAGGTGAAAAGATAGTGTGTTTTAGAAAAAAAAATAAAAGAGGAAGTTAAAAGATACAATGGAAAGGAGTAGAAAATGGATATATTGCTCAGGGATCTAACCAGGGAGTAGTCGCAGGGGTCTACTGAAGAGACTTTAATGAAGAGATCATTGACTTGAGGTGTGGGTAAGGCTAAGGAAAACAACACCACATATGGTACACAAAACCAGCATTAGTGGAGAACCACTGCCTTGTGGACTTGAAGGGGCAGAGGGAATAAATGGCTTTACTGAATCTAGCAAGGGCCAAAATCATAGAAGAACCACCACAGGACCAATGCAAAGAACACAGACACTGTGAGAACCAGCAGGACAGGAAAGGAGAAGGGGGCTGGAATCAGCCCACAGCCCTCACTCTCCCCCCACAGGCCAAGTCCCACCAGAAAAGCCCAGTGACGCCAATCAGAGACCTGAGGCTCCAGGCAGAACAGAGGAGGATGAAGAACGGGCGTGCAAGGGAGGGAGTTGGAATAGAGAAGGCCCAGAGTAGGGGGGCAATGGGAAGGCCAATTCCTAGTTGAGTGAGGGCAGAAGTTTAGAACAGAATAGCCATGAAGGGGGCATGAGGGAGAAAAATATTGAAGTACTAGAGAGAGAGCCTGTGAACAGTCAGAAATTGGGAATAGTGGTTTAAAGGATCTTTCAAAGGCTCATGGTCCACAATGAGGAGGGTTGATGTGCATTTCTGTGTGCATATTAATAGAAATTAGAGCCGGCTGTGTTCATAGGCAATGTTTGGTACCATCTAAGTTTGGTGTCCCAAATCCCCATTGTTTGTTTATCCATATCACTCCAGTTACACAGTTGGCTTAACACCAGACATTTCTATAGTAGGAAGAAAATCCTATTATTCTCTGGAGAAGTTCAGATATGTTTAAATTCAATTTCATAAAAATTTATAAAACACCTACTAAATGCTAGACAGTGCTAGGTGCTAGCATGGCAGCCTTTAATAAGGCCTGACCTAACAAGTGCAGAGACTTCTGGGTAGATAACACATTCACTTAAACTAATGATTCCTGACCTTAGCTGAGAGACTCTTGTGAAATCAACTTTTGATAGGACACTGTTCAAGAGTACTGGTGTGATTAATGATGATAGGGACACCATTGGAAAAAGAATGAGGGCATCTACTGTCAGAAGAGTTGGCCCCAAAATAAACTCTGTTTTTCATAGCACCATGAGTATATGGGTGTGTGTATCTGTCTGTTCAAATCCCTCAGCCATCCACCCCTCCATCCATCTACCTCCTATTCCCCACCTCCCTTAACACCCTTGAATGCACTAGCTGAATGTGCTAATCAAAGAAGAATACTGGCTGCTATGATTTGGATGTGATTTATCCTTCAAAGGGTCGTGGAAGCTTCATCTCCAGTATGGGTGATGTTGAGAGGCAGTAGAACCTTGAAGAGGTGGGGCCCAGGAGGAAGCCAGCAATGGCCCCTCTCACTCTGGCTTCTCATCCTTCTACATGATCTCTCCCTCTGCTGACATCACCCCTCTGATGACTACCTTCTTCCAGAAAGCTGCTTCTGCCTGGAGCCGTGTTTTGCTGCATCCTTTGGATATGATACCAACACTGTGTGGCATTCCACCGTGAGGCCCGCACCAGCGCTTAGCAGAGGCCAGCACCATGCTCTCAAATCTCTAAAACTATTAGCTAAATAAACTTCCTTTCTTTAGAAGTTTCCCAACCTCAGGTGTCTCATTATAGCAACAGAAAAATGGACTGATATACTGTACATCTGTCATTCTTTTTTGTTCTTCAAAACCACTTTTTCTTGTTTTCCTTCCTATTTCTGGCATCCATGACTGAGGGTACTCAGCCATCAGATTTGGAACACAACAACTGAGTCACATGGAATGCCTCATTACAACTCACCCCTCATGTGTCCTGGGGACTCCCTATCCATCCCACCCCCTCCCCACCTTCTAATTCCACTTGAAACACTTGTATTTTAGAAGAGTATTTTGATTTATGGTTTGTGGGGGGTTTTTGTTTGGGGGAATTTATTTATTTTTTTAGGGGAGAGGCAAAAGAAGAAAGACAAAACAAAGCTCTCACAGGGTAGGGGAATAAAAGCCCCAAAGAAGGTGATTAATATCATTGCTGCTAATTTTCCACAAGCACTTGTCAGCACAGCAGTGAGCCCACTCAGACAGTGCCAAAAGTAATCTTGAAATTCTCCAGCATCTCACTCCAGCAATAAAACACAGATTTATGTGATGCAGCCCATAATAGAAGATGGAATAAAATCATCCTAGATGACTAAATTGCAATGTTTCTGGTTGGAGAGCTTAATAACTGAACTCTTCTTCCCCCCGGGGACTGCTCAGCCATTTGTTTTCATTTCTGTGACATTCTGTCAGAGACACATAATCAGATGTGCTGCCCTCCTTCATGATCTGGGCTGCAGAGATCAGTGTTCTCTACAGTGGGGTCAGGAGACCCACTTCTAGGCCCTGCTCCGTCACCCCGAACTCTGGGACCTCAAGCAAGTTGCCCCCATTAAAAACACCAAGATCAGCTTGCCTCCAATTTGCAGCTAGTCCAGGTGCCTTCAAACACTGCCCCCTTGCGCCACCTGGTTTCTTTGCCTCATTTGGTCCTGTGTCTAGGTTCCTGCTCTTCAGTTGGCCCATTTTAGGAGTGGTGGAGGCTACTTTCAAAGGTGGCGCTTGAAAAACCTAAATTACTTTTTAAACTCTGTTTCCAATTGTTTCCTCAATGGTCACCTGATCTAATCATAGTGTGGATGTATGTCTTCCACTGCAAGATGGACTAGTTTCTCTTTTTTTTCTTCTTTTGATCTACCTTCTTCCATCTTTTCCTTCCCACATCTTTTTCCTCTCTGTTCTTCCTCTCCTCTCACCCCTGCCAATTACTGAACTTGTCTCTGACACCCACAGGCATTGCTTACTTGCCAGGTGACACTCACAGTAAAAGAACACTCATTGCTCTGTACACAGCGCCAGTTCAAAGTTGTGTCAAATCACTGAGGAGCAGTTTAAAGTGGTTTACATCTGTCGCAGAGGCAAACACGGAAATGAGATGGTGACATGGAAAAACACACAGAGCTGCAGCTAGAAGGTACCTTTGGGAATGCAACACAGGACACACCTGAAGGAAAGCTATGAAAACTTTTAAGGGATTTCTGCATGAAGATTGCTCTTCTTGTCCTCAAAGCAAAAAAAAAACAAAATTTAAATTTTATATATATATAATCTCCCACTAAAATAATAGCGAGAGAAAGCAGTGCTGCTCCGTTTCAGGCAACAGCTGACAACTATTTGTCTGACTTTCAGCACCAGCAAGGAATGCAAATGTAAATATGAACAGGACAATCTACACCTGTAGACACCCAGCAGATGACAATTCCTCTGCCAAGCTTAAACACAGTGCCAATAAATCCAGGAAGTCTGAAAATTCTCCAGAGTCCTTCATCATTCCTGGATCTCAAATGAGATTTCCAGTCTACCATGGATCATGTCAGACATAGACCAGGGTGAGATCAAGACTGACCATGAATGCACCGAGAAAACTGACAACCAAACAGGGAAAGATCTATCCCCTTAATAACACTGGACATTGCTTAAGCATTTCCTTGCACTCAGAGAACACCAAAATCACGTTCTGTACATGAAGTAGGTTGGTATTGAGTTTATGTTGTAAATACATACAAATACCCAACAGATTCGTTATAACTTACCAGCGCTAGTCAGTGTTCTGTTACTGTAGCAAATAGCTGAGATAATGAACTCATATGGAGAAGTGGCTTATTTTGGCTCGTGGTTTCGGATGTTCCAGTCCTTGGACTTTCAACCCCATTGTCTTTATGCTTATGGTGAGGCAGTTCATGGTGGCAGGGAGCACATGGTGGATGGAGCACAACTCAGGAAGCCAGGGAGCAAAAAGAGAGAACAGAGACCACTGTTCTGCAACCTCCTTTGAGGACATGTCCCCAATGCCTTAAGTGCTCCCATGAGGTCTCTCCTCTTAAAGGTTCTACTGCCTCTCAATAGTGCCAGAGGTTGGAGACCTCTAATACATAGGCCTTTGGGGAATACTTGCCAAATCATATCAGTACTTGAAATGATTGGGTCAAATTGACATGTACAGTCAAGTTTTTGTCAAACAGATGTGGTAATACCCTCTGGTGTATGATGAAAAAATATTTGGCCTTTACTTCCAATTCCTGACACAGAGCCCCTAAAAACCTTCAAATTTCCCAAGTGATCAAAGTGTCTTTTATTATTTATAACAAGCCCCCTTGACCATACCTGAGTTTCTGCTAATGAGATAACACATGAGGGAGGGACCCAGGTAGCATGGAGAATGATCACACAAAGAATCTACCACCTGATTACATGGTTGGAACTTTCAGTCCTTCTCCAACAAGGAGGTCCCTGGGAAGGGAGAGAGGCTGCAGACTGAGTTCAGTCAGATGGCCAACAATTTAATCAATCACACCTATGTTAGTCTGCTTAGACTGCCATATGAATACACCACTGACTGGTGGCTAAAACAACAGAAATGCCTTCTCATAGGCTTGTGGCTAGAAAGTCCAAGATCAAGGTACCAGGCAATTCAGTTCCTAGCAAGGGCTCTCTTCCTAGTGTGCAGGTGGCCACCTTCTCACTATGTCTTCACATAGCCCCACCCCCGTGACCTAATATAACTGTAATTACCTTCAGTAATTAAGCTTTGCATTGCTATGACAAGATACCTGAGATAAACAACATAAAGGAGGAAAGCTTTATTTGGCTCACAGTTCAGAGGATTCTGTCCATGGTTACTCGGCCCTTACTACGGGCTTGTGGTGAGGCAAAGCATCATGGCAGCCGGGAAGCAAGGAGACAGACAGACCGTCCGTCAGTCCAAGAGCAAAATGTACCCTGAAAGGCAGACCCCAATGCCCAACTCTTTTAATTAGGTTCCACCTCCCAAAGTCTCCACCAGTTTCCCCCCAGAAAAGGTTTGGGAAACTTGGGAGCTGGTGACCACAATAATAGGCTAAGAAAATGGCATACCTTAAGGGTACGTGGAGCACT
This sequence comes from Aplodontia rufa, assembly GCA_004027875.1. Taxonomy (NCBI): domain Eukaryota; kingdom Metazoa; phylum Chordata; class Mammalia; order Rodentia; family Aplodontiidae; genus Aplodontia; species Aplodontia rufa. The sequence goes on along the minus strand of PVKS010003688.1, from coordinate 46,667 downwards.
AGGACCCCACACCTTACTCCTACTTCTAAATAGGGCCACCCTACATATCTCCTCACCTAGATATTCATTCGTATCCATTATAATAAACCAGTAAACATAATCATAGTGCTGTGCTGAGTTATGAGTCATTTCAGCTAATTACTGGACTTGACAGGTGGTCATTAGAAACCCCAAATTTGTAGTTCAACAATCAGAAGTAAGTGGTCCCCAGAACTTGGCGATGGCATCTGAAGTGACAGCGGTCTGGTGGCACTGAACCCTTAACCTCTGAGATCTGATGCTCAGAAATCTAGGATACCTAACTGGCATAGAAGAATTGATACTAGAAAAAAATACCCTCCAATGGCATCATCCTAGCCCCTAACAGAATAATATTTTCGCTTCTGATTGTCTAGTGCAGCAGGCAAAATTCTAAGGTGAATTCTTGGTGTGGCCAGGACATGTGAATTTAATGAGATTTTTACTCTGATAATTAGGTTATGTTACCTGGAAAAAGAAAGGAATTTTATAAAAGTAATTAGGATCCAATCAATTGATTTTGAGTAAATCAAAGCTACAATTATTCTAAGTAGGCCTGACTTACTAAGGTAAATCTCTTAAAAGAAGGTCTAGAAATCAGAAGCAGAGAAGTCAGATTCTCCTGGGGGTCTGAATGACATAAGCTGCACTTTTGGGAGAGGCCCACCTGAAGCCACGTGACAAGGAATTAAGTGGTCTCCAGCCAGTCCTACAACCGCAAAGAACTGGATTCTGTCAATAACACAAGGGAGCTGGAAAAAGGACCCTGAGCTCTACAAAGCAATTCAATCCAGTCAAGATTTTGATGGCAGCTTTTTGAGATCCCAGCTAAGCTGTTCCAGACTCCTGACCCACAGAAACTGTGAGATAATAAATGCATGTCATTTTAACCTGCTCAATTTGTGATAATTTTTATATAGCAATAGAAAACAAATACAGGCACATATATACACAATGATCAATCTGTCATTCTCTCACTTCATGCTTCCAGTGCTGCCCACGTCTTTCATGATGTCCTCTTCAATAGGAAGCATAACCAAAGCTCTTGACAGGTGCTCAGCAAAATGACTAGCACATAATATATGTTTGATCACTTTGCCACTAGATTGATATTATACTGTCACGATTTACAAGACAATATTAGTGAAATACTTCTATGGTTTATCTCAGCTCTCTAACATACTTTATGCTTAAAACAGGCATTTCCTGTTATATGATGATTTAATACACACCATTCCATTAAAGCATAATTTTCAAAGTCCCCAGAAACAAATGCCATATATATTCCCTAAAGACCTATGGTTTGAAATTTCAGAGTGAGAGTGAGATTTGTTTTTTTTATTGTTATTGTTGTTTGTTTTGTTTTACTTTATCATTAGGTAATAAAATAGCAATCATGACTCAGCTAAAAAAAAAAATGTTCACCCATAGAGGACATAGAGGAAAGAGACCAGGGGGAGGGAGGAGGGTAAGGAAAAGGGAAATACTAGGGAATGATTTTGGCCAAATTATATTGTTATATCCTGTGCATGTATGAATATGTAACAAGAAATCCCAGTGCACCAATAAATATATATGACAAAAATAAAATGAATGAAAATATTGAAAAAAAATTCACCCAGCAATTCTAACTTCTCCATCAAAACTGAAACCAGAGGCTTTGGCACAGTGTCCTCAGATTCAATAAATCCAAGCACAAGCAGGTAAGAGATCAACTATGGTCTAATGTGTCCATTATTTTCCCATTCCCTCTCCAGAATCCTCACCATGGACTGACCCAATGCCAGAACATGGACCTAATGTGTTCTTGGTATTTCTGTGCCCCACCCCATGCACTTTCTACACAACCTTACTTTATTTCCATCATTTTCCTTGAGCGTAACACTTAGATAAAAGAGTAGTTTCACACCTCTCTCAAATGTGCTAAAATGAAAAGAGTAAATAAACGTGATACTGCTTTCAATGAGAAAAGAATTGTATGAATTTGACTAAGAGTTATTTTTAATGAACAGTATTTTATAGAATTCTCAGTGTTTGAGCATTTTGTCAGATGCCAATTGAATATTTGAATCTCTTTTCTTTTTAAATATTTGTATTAAGGAATTTAGTTATTGCACAATCATAAATGCATTTAAAGTAACAATATGATGTGCAGATACACTTAAACCAGAATAACCCCCTAGATCCCTCCCTATTCTCCCTCTCTCCCTCTCTCTCCCCTCCCTCCCCCACCTACCCTATCCCCCCCCCTCCACTGCATCTCTATGATTGCCCTAATTTATGTGTTGCTGTGCCTTTGTTGGGTCTAATACATGAGATTAACGACCTTTCACCCAGGCCTGGGTTTAGCTCCAGCCTCCACAAATGAGTGAAAGCATTCGATCCTTGACTCTGAGTGAATCTCTTTTCGAAAACCTTACATTTATACATATCAAATACATGTTAAACACCAACTAAAATCTATGCATTAGGGAAGGCCCTTTCAGTGGTCCCGTGGTTCATACCCTTCAGCAACAAGGAACACCCTGCATCCTAGGAACTTCCTTCCATTGGGGGTGGTCATAATGGTCAGAAACTGCTCCCTTGGACTGAGACCTTAGAAGCTAGGTTCTGCGCGTAAAAATCAACCACCAAGTTGGTTGGCCACTAGGTGGGAGACAGGACTTACATACCTGAACTGACAGTGAACTGTGGTGCAGAGTGGTGTCTTCGTGGTGAAGGCATTGATTAATATACTCCAAATAGCTGACAGAAATGAGGCCTTCGCAGAGGAGCCGAAATGTAAATGGGGCCATAAATGTCAACCAGAGCACGAGGAACAGGAAGGCAATTTTAAATGAGAAGAATGAGAGGACTAATGGCATTGGATGCACTCATTAGGAAAAGGACATGTGTGATGATAGCGGAGGGGCCTAAAAGCTCGACAAAGGAGTCTGAAATGGGTCCGGGGGGAACCAGGAAGACTCCCAAGCATTACGAGTTTCTTCTTCATGAGAGTACTTTTCCTTTGACCGGCAAATGGGTGCTTTCCTTCAACCAGAAAAGGAAAATAGAAACCAAACGGTACAGCAGGGTTTAGGCAAGGCCAGTTCCACAGAGGAAGGATTTGACGCAAGATCCGAGACTATGGTGGGTGAGTCAGCTGTTCTGTGCTTTACAAATCTGAGGAAATCGCCAGAAGCAAGTGGACTTCTTATCACCTGTTTATGCAGTGTAATTTCTAAAATTATTTATTCTCTGCACTTTGCCAAGAGGGATGAAGTGTTTTTATTAGCATCATAATTCAGAAAACAAATACTTATAGTGTAGACACCACAAATAAAAGGCATTCTTTAATTAATATTTAGGGCTAATCTACACAGGTCTTCTTGAGCTAGCCTCACAATGGGGTTTCTCTGAGTTGAAGTTGGGACCATTCTCATGCCTCACAACAGAGCCCACTTGGGTGAGATACATGCACATTGTATAGAAGTAAAATGTGAATGTTATTTTCTTGTTCCCTATAATGCTGGATAAACCCATCCTACGCAGAGTATAATGACCAGTTATTTGTTGTTGTTTTTTAAAGAGAGAGAGAGAGGGATAACGAGAGAGAAAATCAATTTTATCTAGCTTTCCACATGGCTTTCGTTGCTCCAACTTCATTACGTACGTGGTGCTGGGGTTTGAACCCGCACCCTTAGCATGCCAGGCAAGTGCTGTGACCACTGAGCCACTGCTCCAACCCTGACCAGTTTTTCAGGATATTAAAATTTACCAGAGTCTGGAGTAGTACTCGAGATTTATTTAATCTTAAAGAGATGCGTATAACAGAGACTGATCAAGGAGGTTTGCTGGGTTTTATTCCTTATAGAACGCAGAGCCAAGCCACAGCACCGCACCTGTTCTGCTTCTGCTCTTCATCTGAAAGTTGTAGCCTCCGTGTAACACGTGACCTGGACCCCAGACCGTGATCAGTCCACTCAGCCTTGGGACTGCTAAGAGAGGGGGGCACCCAGTATCTACAGCTAAGTCTCTGCCAGCAAAAGGGAAAGAAGTGTTCCCCCAGAAGGCGATAAGATTGTTTCTTCAGAGCAAAGACTGAGGCTCAGTGTGCTTCCTTATCATAGCCCTTACCTTCTGAGGGCCGGTAACATCTTATCACCATTATCTTTCCTCATTTAAGGAATAAAGGAACATGTTTTCCTAGTAATAGAAACAGGAAAGCAAGTAGACAAGCATGAGTTTGGAACAAAAAATGACTTATTTCAGATATTATACAGCTTTTTCCTTTTTCAAAAAAAAAAATATCCATGGCTTTCCTTCTGGGAAGGAATGCTGTACAATGCTTACAGCAGCAGCCAGGAGTCAATCTGACAGCGCTGCAGGTTGCCATGAGGAACGAAAGACACAGAGCACGGTGATGTGGTAGGGTCTCAGCTTCCAAACACAACACTTAAACTCATTCCAATCACCAAATCTGCATTTCCTCGATAAGTTTCTCATATTTTTTCATGATCTAAACAATTATTTGTTGGTCACCTTCTATATGTAGAACACTGTGGGTGTAATGAAGAAATTGCATGTGCAATCCCTGTCCTCAGATGTTCAAGGGACATAGCTCAGTCTGTTTGTGCTGTTTTAATACAGTACCTGAGATTGGGTACTTTATAAAGATCATAAGTTTATTTCCTCACAGATGTGGAGGTTGAGAAGGCCAAGATCAAGGTGGCAGAAACCTGGAGGGGGTCATCTTACTGCATTTCACATGGCAGAAGGCAGAAGGGCAAGAGAAGCTAACTGTGTCTTCATGAGCAAGCCCTTTTCATAGCATCAGTAGTCCATTTCTGAGGATGGAACCCTTATGACCCAAACACTGCCCAAGGACTCCTCCCCAAACTGTCCTGCTGCTGATTTCCAACAGGAAATCTCAGGACACATTCAGATCCTAGCAGGGCATACAGGTACAATAGGGCACAGGAGTATAAGTTGAATTCACGTATAAGTACCTGGTGGAAAGACAACTTTTTTTTTTTAAACTGAAACTCCTTTTTTTTTTTTTAAGAGAGAAGGACAGTGAGAGAAAGAGAGAGACAGAGAATCAATCTTTATTGAGTTTTTCACATGAATTTCATTGCTCCGACACTCAGTTGTGTACATGGGTGGTGGGGTTTGAACCCGTGTACTTGCGCATGCCAGGCAAGCACCGCAACTGCTGAGTGGTCTTTTCAGTGAAAAGACCACTTTAATGGCAGAGACTAGGGAATTGGTAGGCTTTGCCTATGCCCCCTTCCAACAGTCTATGACTTTCAGGTAAAGATGAGGGGAGCTCTGGACTGAGCAACACAACAGGAATGCCATCAGGAGTAGAGAGTAACATTCATACCTTGCTCTGCACCAGCTCATCTCAAGCGGCAGAGCAGCTCTTACTCTCTCCGTTCTAGAGACGAGGACACAGAGGTTTGGTGAGGTTTAGAATTTGTTTAAGGCCACGCAGGTGTAAAGTAGAAAACCAGAATTCAAACTCCAAAATTCAACTCTAAGTCTCACACTTTGATCTCTAGGTACCACAAAGATATCACAAATACTTCCTAATGCAGTAACCTCCAACAGAAATATAACAGGAGCCACATAGTAATAGTAATTTTAAATGCTCTAATATCCATATTCAAAGTTTTTTAACAAGTGAATCAATGTTAGTAATACTTTCTCTTTTTTGAAAAAAAAATTTGGGGGGACAGATAATGGAGATTGAACCCATGTTTTTCTGCCATTGAGCTACATCTGCCACCCTTTTATTTTTTTTATTTTGAGACAGGGTCTTGCTAAGTTGCCCACCCTAGCCTCAAGCTTTCTATCCTCCATCCTCATCCTTCTGAGGCACTGGGATTACAGTAGTGTGCCACCAAGCCCAACTAGTAATGTTTTATTTAACCTAGTTTAGTCCAAATATTTTCACTTCTGCATGTAATTAGTATTTTAAAAAATATTGAGATATTTTATATTCATTTCTGCATACGTGTTCTTACAAACATGGTGTTTAATACATCTCAGTTTGGACAAGCCACATAAAGCTGGTGACCAGCACAACTCTGTTGCACGAGAGAAGTGAGATGGCAAGAAAGCTGATTTGAAGGGTGAAGAAGAGGGAAGGAGAAAGGGAGGGATTCGCTCCAACTAGAATGGGAAGCATCATACAGACTGAAAATATATTTTATGCTTATTTTCATACTATTTGAAATAAATAAGTTCTATCTATAGAGCACAATTGTAGGCAGTCAATGTCCGAGCAGACACCAAGGACCATCGGAAGTCATCGCTTAGGGTTCCAGTCTTAGATTTTCACATGATTCCCCTGGGTGTCATCTGTTTACCAGTCCCCTGCCACCTGGGGCTGAAAAAGAGGCCCGAGACAAAAACTGGTAATTAGCTGATGGCCAAAATGCTTCATGCCCTTCCTTCCAATTTTCCAGATTGAAAATGTGAAGAAAATAAAAGTTATCCTCCACTCAATGGATTCAGAGTTTCAAGGTCCACACCCAGGCAGAAAGCTGTCTTTCCATTCCTCGGTTACAAGGATCTTGAACTACTTGGAGATAAGAAGAAATGAAAGGAAAACTTTCTGATTCTTTCCAATTCTGTGTCATTACAATTAGGTAAATTCTCTAGAGTAAGAAATGAATTTCATAGCCTATAACCTGGCAGGCTCAGCCACTAATGCCTATGTTCTTGGAACGTGGAGCTACACTAAAGTATCTCTCTCTGCTTGGGAGCTGCTCCTCAGAGTCTAACTTTCATTCAGTCTTTTGCTGTCAAGGAAACACATTTTTAAACCAGACAAGGGTTGAGTTGAGGTTTTCTACTCTAATAGAATGAAGCTATTATGCCTCCCATCAAAGCACCCTCAAAAACTTTGCGCACACTAAATAATAATGCTGCATTCTTGAACTTAGCCAAGTAGCAGAGCCCTCTGAATACCATGATTATTTTCTTGGAATACCATAAAAATTAAAGGCTATTATACAACTTTATATTTAAAAAATGCCATCTTAACTTCTAGTATATATAAACAATGGCATATACCAAGAGTATTAAAAGAGTTGAATGGAGTAATTTTACAATTGATAAAATCTCATCCTTTGACTTAACATTTTTACTAGTATAAATGAAAATAGCCACATGTAGGTGAGTAGCATAACTCTGAGAAGATTTTTCTTGGAAACTTAACTTAAAAACTAATAGATTATAGGGGCTGGAGTGGTGGCTCAGCAGTTACAGCACTTGCCTGGCATACACGAGTACATGGGTTCAAACCCCAGCACCACATACATAACAAAGTGTCTGAGCAGTGAATGCCACATGAAAAACTAAATAAAGTTGATTCTTTCTCTTTCTCTCTCTGTCCCTACCTCTTAAAAAAATAAAAATAAAAAAATAAAACCTATTAGGTTACAAAATCATCCTTTTTCATAGTCTTTACTTTTTAACAGAATCTAAGGCTTTCCAAGACTTTATGTTTGGTGATAAAGTGATGCCAAGTCTTCGCCACTAGTGGAAGGGTTTTGCTCTTTGGTTTTTGGCCTATGATTACTCCCAGAATCCCAGGATAAGCAATAGGAGGGATGCTGATGAAGAGACAACGCCTCAAGGACTGAGTGGGGATGTCACTCAGCAGTAGAGTGCTTGCATGAGGCCCTGGGTTCAATCAAAAAAAAAAAAAATCCCAATGCCAAAGTCACAATTCCTAAAAACAAATCATCCTATCCTCCTTGGTGCATATTAGCCCGAATATTTCACTGAATCCTGTCACCAGTCCAGAACCTGGCAGGAATTGTTTGGCCTAAAGCTGCCTCTGTACATAGTGAACTGCAACCTAACTTGACGTGCAAACAGACAACAACCTACTTGTAAAACCAGTAACTCTCAGTCAGTCACAAATGGCCAACTGTTCAAACCATGTTCAAGAGGGGAGGGATAAGGGTTGGAAATTGGGGGGGGGAGCTTTGGGGGTAAATCTAATTTTCAGAATCTCTCTATATATATTATTTCATTAGAAGCTTGTGTGATTGTTCAACATATAAATTTTTGAATAAAAAATCATTTATAATGGTAAAAAAAAAAAAACATGTTCAAGAAAGATAGCAGCAAGCAGTAGTCAACTGGGCAGTCTCTGTCCCTCACTTCTGTTTTCTGCACCTCACTTCCTTTTCTCTTTCCATAAGTATAGCCTGCCCCTGTGGTAGAGCCGCATATTTTGAATCAGACTGTTGCCCAATTCCAGAATTGCAAATATAGCCCATTAAGAGCTGTAAAACTAGAAATGTTGTAGTTCTGACTGTTACCAGTTTAATACACCAGTGTAGCTGAGACCTGTAAAACCACAGTCCCAAGTATTAAAAAGGCCCCTGGATGCTATTCCTCACTCCCCAGGCAGCCTCTACACAGCCAAGGTTTGTATTTCATCATGGTCCCCATCTACAGCTGAGTAGCAAAATACAAAGTGCAATAATTCAAAGGTGGTTGACCATATCTGATTCTTTTCTTTACAAACATTATGAAAAAAAAAAGTCAAACATATATCAAAGATAATACTCTAGTGACTTCTGTCACTCCTTATGCAGCTTCAGTAATGACGAATATATGGCCAGGCTTGTCAATCTATGCCTCTATCTCCCTTCTCCCACGCATATTGCTATTGATTTTTCTTTTTTTTCTTTCTTTCTTTTTTTGGTACCAGATATTGACCCAGGGACACATCCTCATCCCTTTTTATACCTTTTATTTTGAGCTAGGATCACTAAGCAGCTTAGGGCCTCACTAAGTAGCTGAGGTTGGCTTTGAACTCACGGTCCTCCTACCTTAGCCTCCTGAATTGCTGGGATTACAGGCAAGTGCCACCATGTCTGGCTTGCCTTATTTATTTTTTTAAATTGTATTTTTATTTTTTCTTTATAACGTATTATTTTGAAACAAATTCCAGACTTTATTTTCATGTAAGTATGTCATTATGAACCTACCAAAAATTAGTCTTTAAAAAACTTTACCATAACAGAAAATGTTAACAGTAATTCCTTAATATCAAATATTCAGTGTTCAAATTTCTCTTATTGTCTCATTCCATATTTTTCAGTCATTGATTAAAATCAGAATTCCCCCCAAAAGTCCATATGTATTTTACTTCTGTGCCTCAATATTTTCTGCAAACTGGAATGATTGATTATATTTAGGTTTGATTTTTTTGCAAGAAGACTTCCTAGATGGTGCTGTGTACTTCCTATTATATCACATCAGGAGGTACATAATGCCTGATGTTAATATTGATCAATGAGTTCAGGTGTTGCCAGTCTGATCATCCATTATGAAGTTCCTTATCAGCTTTTCAACTAATGGTCTTAGCAGGCATTGATGTTAATGACTTAGATCAATTATCCCATTAAGGATTGAAACGCTGGGTTGGATCGGTGGCTCAGCGGTAACAGTGTGCGCTTGCCTGGCTTGCACAAGGACCCAAGTTCAAACTCTAGTACCGTATACACAGCGAAGTGTCATGGTAGTGAAAGCCACATGAAAAACTAAATAAATTGACTCTCTCTCACTTTCCCTCTCTCAAAAAAAAAAAAAAAAAGATTGAAATGCTAACATTTATCATTTTCTATTTATTAACTGGAATTTTTGTAAAGAAAAACTTTCAACAAATATTTGGTCATTCTGAAGTACAGATCATATAAGGAAAATAAGACAAATATTGAATTCTTTCTCTAATTTCCATGTTTTCAGAATAATGGATTCATTCCCTAGTATACTACAAATGTAATCGATTTTTTACCATTATAGATCCATGCGTAAAAATATATCTAATGCACTTCAATCCATTCCCAATTGGGTTCTTTTTGATTTTCAGATTGTTTCATCTTTGTTCCATGGGAGTCCTTCAAGTTGGTTCCTGCATCCTCCTCACACATTTTCCATTGTCTTGACGGTCTCTTTGTTTTCTGGGGTTACAAGATTTTCCAGCACCCTCCTCCCTACTACATCTACTCTCCCAAACATGGAATTCACCACTTTTGCTACAAATCCTGGTTCATTTTCCTGGGTACTTGGATTTATATATCATAATCAGGGTACTCATTGCTAATGGCCTGTTCTGGACCTTTTTAGCATCATCAAGGAAATATTAGAAAAAATATTTAAAATGTATACCAATATTTCCAATTCAAACTTAAGATGACAGCTTCTTCCACTTTACCATAGTATTTCTTATCTTACATTGAAAATTTTTAGTTGCTAATGACATTGACAATTTAAGATTTCTTTGCAGGTCTTTTTTTCTCCTTAGGATAGAAATATTCCACAACAGATGTCCAGATTTCTGAGTATTTAATGTCATTTGAAATAATTTCTCTTGGGGCTCCAGTGGCGCAATCGGTTAGCGCGCGGTACTTATAAGAAATAATTTCTCTTGATACAGTTAAACCACTTACATGATAAACAATTAAGTTCATTTATTTCCTTTTTCTTTTAATTTCTAAATACTGCTTTCCTGGGGCTCGAGCAGTGGCTCAGTGGTAGAATGCTTGCCTGGCATGGTCAAGGACCTGGGTTCAAACCCCAGCACCACATAAATAACTACATCAGAAAAACAAAAACCAGATGAAAATTGAAATAAAATTGAGTCTGTCAGTCTTTTGCTCTCTCTTTTTTAAAAAAAATGCTATCTTGTTTCAATTTGCATGATTCAAAAGTCAACTCTACAAAACAATTCACAATTAGTTTGGGCTATGTTTATTAGTTTGGGCTATGATTAGGGGCAACCCCCCTTTCATATATGTACCTACTACTCTACACCAAAGAGACTCCAACAGAGGAAAGTATCTCAAGAAAGTTACCTCACTCCTAAGGGAGCCAATGGAAAAGAAAACATTTATTTTGTATATTGACATGACTCTTAGCTATTCTGCAGGCATCTTGCTTCTACCCTAGGGATGACCCCAATGCTGATTGTAGAAGAGGAGTGAATGGAATTGCATCCCTGATGACATGCCTCAGTCAGCGACTCAACCAACCCCAAAGAAAACTTTCTCTGGACCTCCTGATAAGGGAGGTAACACATTTTGTCGTTTAGTACTATTTGAGTACTGTTTCAGTCAGCTTTTTTGTGGCTGTGACTAAGATCTAACAAGAACAATTACAGGAGGAAAAGTTTATTAGGGGACCCACAGTTTCAGAGGTCTCAGTTCATAGATGGAGATACTCCCTTCCTCAGGACCTGAGGTGAGGCAGAACTTCATGGGGGAAAAGTGTGGTGGAGGAAAGTGGCTCAAGACATTGCACCAGGAAGCAGAGAGACTCACTCCACTCACCAGATACAAAATATACACTCCAAACACATGTCCCCAATGACCCATCTCCTCCAGTCACACCCTACCTGCCTTCAGTCGCTACCCAATTAATCCACTGATGGATTAAGGATCTCATTTCTCTTCTCATCCTTCTTTCATTGTCTCACACATGAGCTTTTAGGGGACACCTCACATCTAAACCAAAATACAGACCATGCTTTCTGTACTTGAAGCTAAGTAAGTCCCCAAAGGATAAACATCCTCAAATTTGGCTACTGCATGTCACCAACTGCCTCTTCGTCCCACTACGCCCTTGCATGTTCGTCTGGGAAAGGAAGTCTAAGCTTGGGCGTGTTCTGCTGCTGCCACCCAACTTAGATTCACTCCCAACTGTGGCCTCTGCTGCTCACTGTCTGGAAAGCCCAGCCCATGTCCTCTCCCTTCACTCCTCCAGTTCAGCAGCTCTAGGCTCAGAGCATCACACTTTATAGAGGTTTTGGAGTTAACAGAGAGCAACCTATGCTGAAAAAAACTTCCAGTCAGACATCAACCATCCCTGACCCAAGGAATTCATTCATTATTCCCTATATGGAGAATCTGTTACTGTCTACATTCCCTCAAGGATCCCAACCTTCTACCATGTTACAGAGCCATTACCCATTCCTCCCTCCTCTTCTGGGTCATGCTACTATCTCACAGTTCTGGTACAATTCCAAACCTATTATTTTACTACACAGAGCAGTTCCCTCATCTTTGCTTAAAGTTTGATTCCACCAGTGTCCTGATACCTAGTTTCTTTTCTTTTCTCTTTTTTAAGAGGGAGAGAGAGAGAGGGAAATAAAATCAATTTTATTTATTTTTTTCATCTGGCTTTTGATTCTCTGACAGTTGTGTATGTGGTGGTGGGGTTTGAACCCAGGTCCTCATGCATGCCAGCCAAGCACGACAACTGCTGAGCCATGGATCCAGCCCCTGATACCAAGTTTTCAATGCCAAATAGACTCAAGCAACTTGGGAGGTGAAGGTAGGAAGACCAAAAGTTTAAGGTCAGTCTCAGCAACATAGCAAGACCCTGTCTCAAAATGAAAGAATAAAAAGGACTGAGGATGTAGCTCTGCAGTAAATCACCCTTAGATTTAATTCTTAATACAAAAAAAAAATTATTTTCCTAAAAAGAATAATTCTGTCTGAAAGAGGAGTTCTGCCTTTTTCTTGAATCAATTGGCTCAATTTGGCCAACTCTTAAAATATCATTGATTTTCTTATTATTAACCCTTAAAATTGGAAAGATGATGCCAACTTGTAACATTGCTAGAAAACTTCAACAGGGGGTGAAGCTGGAAAACATTTAAACTGTTTCTCATCTGTAAAATTAAGGCAAGTGGTAACATATACCTCATTGTTCATAAGGATTGTGTCAGGATTAAGTGAATTTAGTTATATGAGGGGCTCTGAACAGTAGCAGGTTCATACTAAGTACCCAACCAATGTTAACAGCTGCTGCTGCTGCTATTTCATCTGACATCTTTGATCTGGAAAGGTTGTTTGGACTTGCTGCCACAGGGAGATAAGAGCATCTACAGTACTCGGTTATTGTGAGGACTGAATGATATACGTGACCTCAAACGGCACCTGGCATGTAGTGACAAGTAAAGGCAGGCTCTCGGTGCTGGAAGGATTAGTAATAAAGTATGTAAAGTACCTGCACATGGTAGAAGATCAATAATGTAAGATCCTATCATTTCACTTCTCAGAGAGGTTACAGATATTGTTGGAGACTGGGGCAGGACTGGGGCAGCTGGTGTTTCTAAATTTCTGGCAAGAGGCCCTATTCTGACTCCCACAGAAGACCGTGTATTGTTGTTATTAGACTTCTCCGTATATTAGAAGGAGCAGCGGTCTGATGGCTGAGCAGCTGCCTCTTCCAGGTACCGCGTTTGTGTACTGTGGGCAACTGGAGATAGATGTGACCCAGACCTTGCTTTCAAGATGCAAGCAAGGAAGAAAGGCCCAGGTCTCACTGCCTGCTCCCAGTCCCCATTGACTCCACCTTGCTCCCAATGGGGATAAACCAACCCCTGGGAGATTTTGTTCATGGTCAGCTTTCATTCAAACAATTCCCACCTACTACAGTGAGGGGAGGTTTATAGCACCAGCTCCAAGCCATCCCCAAGCAGGACAGCCTCCCACCTATAGGGATGACAAGGAAATAGAGAACTAGTTTTTCCTAGACCCAAATGAGCCAGCAAGCCATACAGGTGCCCCAGGAGTTAGGAACCAACATGGAAGTGAGAAAACCAGAAAATACAACTGTTCCCTCAGTCCAGACACTAAATATTTTCAAAGAGATGGATAAAGGTGATCAAAAGTGTTTGGATCCCTTGGGAGCAGTGATAGGACAGCAGGGAACAAGAATCAGAAAGATCTTCTCTATCCTTCCCATTTAAGAGCTGAGAGAATGCTTATGACATTTCCATGGAGATGTACAAATTCGAACCTGCAAAGATGAAGATGTCAACATCTTCTGAGCAGAAAAAGAGATTGGCTGGGGGCCAATCACAGGCCACCTCTCTGACATGGTCCCAGACCCACAGGATGTGTGGGTAGCACCTGGCTGATGCAATCCACAATGGTACACAAAGGGTACTGACCAGGCAGGCCTCTGAGCATGAGGTTGGAGCGATTCCACCTCCAAATAGCAGAAAATAAAACATCAGGATCTCAAGAAAATTAAATACTAAATATCAGAGAAACCTCTCGATCTGTCTGCCCAGAATCCCAGAGGCCCATCTCATATAAACAAAAACCCTGGGGAGTTAGTTTGCTTAAGAGTTTCTCAGTCATTCTACCAAAAATAGACCCACAAAGAAAAGAAACCTGTGCAAGGATACTGGCCACTCAGAGGACTGACCATTATGTTTTAGTAGAGGTTTCTTAAGAAAGGAACTAATTAAATGCACCTGCACTAAAATGATTGCATGGCTATTATCTGCCCACACAGAGAAAGTGAGAACCACAAAGTCTGAAACCCAGCAAGCAGCAGGCTTAATTGTCCTCTGTAAGGAATGGCTTTTGTTTTGCTCAGTGCTCCATCAAAAACACTAAGTGTTAATGTACCCTGTATAATCTATCTGGCCAGCTAACTAGTTTAATCCATCACACACCATGTGAAGGAATAAAAGCAGGTTGGTAGTGACAAGTTAATAGTAGAGGCAGGAAATAAAATGGAGAAACACACTTTGATTGATGGTGCAGAACTATTAGGTGCTACTATAGATGGACTCTGTCTGGTTTTATATAGTGACCAATCAAAGCAAAAGAGAGCTAGTAATTTAAAACTTTAAACATGTTCCCTCAATTAAAATTTTTTAAAAGGCCAGTGGACGTATTGCATTCTGATTGAACAATAAAAGTTCAATTATAGCCAACTCAAATATCTACAAGTGGATCCACCATCACAAATCTTAATTTCAGCTCCTCATTGGCCTGATTATATGCTCTGCCAGCCCAACTCACTTTGTTACCAAAATCTCTAGTTTGTCTCTATCCACAGTTTCCTTTACCAAGTGTAGCCGAATGAAGGGGGCGCCTTTGGAGTGCAAGCATTTTAAATCAAACATGTGGTTGCCTAACAGGATTTAGGGGGAGCTACTTAGGCTGGTGTCTTGCTACAGGCTGCAAACAATAATTTTCAACACTGTGAGAGGAAATTAGAAAGTCTCACAAAGGCAAAATGGGAAACAAAGATGGCTCTCCAAAACTTCTTATTGTTTCATCTGGTGAGGTTTGTTGTGTTCTTTGAACCAACCAAAATTTTGAACCAGATTTGTCAAGATTTAAACCGACCAAAGCTGACTCCCTCTGGATTTCTTTAGTACTATACAGAACACATGGCCAGCACTTTGTAAATAGCTCTTCACATATTAGAAAACATGGTTGTCTAGACATTTGTATTAAAAATGAAATCTCTCTCCCCTCACCTTCCTTCTCCCACCAACCCCACCCACACAAATGATATAAGATTAATCTTTGCAACAGCAAAATATTGTACACAACCCAAGAGAGAGATGACTAAAGTACGGTGCACCCAGCAACGAGATGGTAAAAGGGGTAAGAAAATGAATGAATGGCAAGGATCTCTCTATACTAACATGAAAGGCTCTCCAAGTCACACTGCCACTTTAGAAAAAAAGCCTGATGAAGAATGCACATATAATACCAATTAATTAAAAAAGTGCACCCATACACGTACACAAGGACACTCATACCACCTTATATATGAATGAAATCTCAGGAAGAATATAAGTGCCTCATAACCTTGGCTGCCTCTAAGGCAGGAAACTGAATGGATGGAGACAGGAATGGAGATGCTTATTTCCATTGTACACTTTAAAAACCTTTGAATTTTGAGCATATGAATCTATTACCTATTGAAAAGCAAATAAATTACCTAGTCAGCCCCTTAATCTGCTCCCAGCTCTCCAGTCCTGGTTTCTCACCAGTTTAGACACTCCAGTTTCTCTGTTCTGACGCACCATGACCCCCAGGCGTTTCTTCTGTAACCTTTGTTTCTGCCTTGTCTATCTATATCAGGCATCACTTATTAGAGATGTCTCCATTAACATCCTTCTGTGCCTTTGGGTTCCAAATCCAATGACTGCACAGCAAATCATCTAGCAGTGGCTTTAGTTATCTCCACCTGTAAAATACAGCTGCTTCTTTTTCTGAACATGACTTCAGACCTTCGGTGAGCCCTTCCAGGCTGAAAATTGGCAGTTCTCCCTTGGGTTCTCATGCCATCCCCCAAAGTCCCTGAGCTCACTCTGTCTACAGAGGGGCTGTTTTGACTGTGACCCAGCATTCAGAGAACCAAAGACTTTGACCAGTCTATTTCCACTGTTGCTTGCGACAGCCACAGGATATCACAGATGAGAACGAGTCCCACCAGTGCCATCAGAGCTTTGCTTGCTGTGGCAATGCCTCACCTGGGATGAGAGCTCCTATTCCACACTAGTTTATTCACTCCATGTTTCCAGCTTAGGATGCACTTCCAGAGGTCTCATAAATATGCCATATGCTACGCTGGCTCTGCTCGCTGCCTCAGATTTTTCTTGGAAGTTTGCTTAAACAGCCATCCTTTTAAAAAAAAAAAAGCAATTGCAATTGAGAACATCTAATGATATCAAAGCCTATGATGGAAAAAGAATTTTATTTCATCAACAGTTCTGAATCAGACTTTCCATTCACAATTATAAGGAATATCAAGAATGTGTTGGTCTGCTAAAATGATCTTCACACCAAGGTGATTTGAATCATTCAATAGTCAGAGTGGTAGGGCAGAAAGAGTAGAGGCTTGCGCATAAGAGACCTATGTCTGAACAAGATCTGTTCCATCCATTAGCTACAATCTTGAACTACTTAATCCACCTAAGTCCCACTTTGTTCATCTATAAAATGAGGATTGTTCTGAGATTAAATTGCCTCAAAATACTATTACATCCCAGGTATTTGCCTTAGTTCCTTTCCCTTAAAAATCTACCATCAACAAGGCCAATGCAGTTATTTCTAATGTGAATTAAAATGAAGAGCACTCTTTCGAAATAATGCTATTCAAGACACTGTGTTAGAAGCTGGAGCTGATGGCTCAGCAGTAGAGTGCTTGCCTTGCATGCACAAGGACCTGGGTTCAAACCCCAGCATACCTACACAACTAAGTATCAGAAAGAAAAAAAAAAAACGGATGGAAAAACAAATTAAAAAATTGATTCTCTCCTTTTCTTAAAAAAAAAAAAAAAAGACAACATAGTAGGATGACAAGAAATAGAGATTGAAAACATCTCCCTGGCATGCTACTGACTGATTGACCACAAAACAGACATTCCTAACACTTACCACATTCCCCAATGAGAGTTGGAAGAGGTGAGTACTAACATCATCCAGCGTCTTGCAACTGTGAGTGGCCAGGTTCTTGGCTCTGGCCAAGGAGACAGTAACTCAAATGTCTACTAGCTGTGGAATGCAATGGTGCACGCCTGCCATCCCAGCACCTCAGGGGGCTGAGGCAGAATGATCACAAGTTCAAAGCCAGCCTCAGCAAGTTAGCAAGGCACTAAGGAACTTAGCAAGACCCTGTCTAAAAATAAAAAATAAAAAGGGATAGGGATGTAGCTTGGTGGGAAAGCACCCCTGGGTTCAACCTTTGGTTTGGTACCAAAAAAAAATAAAAAAGGTCTGCTGGCAGGTTTCTTATAAAGGATAAAAGTGGCTATTGCTCCCCTTCTTTCCCTACCTTTATGTTGATCATGGGAGGGACAGTGGCCCTCTGGCAATCATGAGCCCACAAGCATGAGGAAAAGACCAAGAGAACGGCAACAGAAGAATTGCCCTGATACTATGAAGGCACCAAACCAACCTCAGAGGCTACCTACCTCTGGAATTCTTGTTCTATGAATTAATTTGTCCTCTTAGCAAAGTTCTCTGCTACTGGAAGCTAAACGCAATCCAAAGTGGTACCGCTGCTTCCTTCAAAGAATTCGTATTCTAGTGGTACAAATAAAATATATTTTCACATTCAAAAATACAAACTGGGGGAAAAAATAATACAAAGTGGGAGCCTGGAGCAATGGCTCAGTGGTTATGGCACTTGCCTGGCATACACAAGGACCTGGGTTCAAACCCCAGCACCACATACACAACTAAATGTCAGAGAAACAAAGTCCAGATGAAAAAATAAATACAATTGATTCTTTCTCTCTCATTCTCTCTTCCTCTAAAAAAAAATTATGTAAAAGTCATAACCTCATTTACCCAAATATTTTAGAGAATGTTGGTAGGGGTATTATATATTTAACTGTAATACATTTTTCTCTACAGTCAGCAATCTAAAATATAAATACATTATGCATACAGCTGAGCTCCTCAGGAACTACAATGAAAGACACATTGCTTGGAGAATATCCAATTTTACATGTGCTTATCTTTTTAGATATATGGAAACCATAAAGCAAAAGGAGTGAGAAGAACTGGAATATCCGACAATGCCTAGGGTTATAAAAAGTCAAGCTTCCAAATTTACTGCACAACATACAATTAAGTTTGCTATTCTTGCAAGCATTTCTTTGTTAAACGCCACATAAATATAACGAAATTTTGTATTTGCCTACTACTAAAGATGGAGCAAATACACACATGGGATAGGCTGCAGATATCTTCCCTTACTGAATTTTTGCTTTTACTCCTATGTCATGCCGCGTTTAAATGAAAAGTTTAGAGTATATAGCATATTTTGCATACACTGTATCAACAAAGCACTAACAGTATTTTAGAGGTTTTATTTTGCCATATGTGTTATTAACATAATGTCTGAAATATAAGTATATCTTTTGCAGTGGTTTATTGCAGAGTTTTTAGAACAATGGAAAACACTAACACAAATCTTCAGTTTTAAAACATTTCCATTAAGTTTGTATTCAAATTGGCATTCATTCCCATCAGAGACTCACTAGGGCCGCAGGTGATGGACCTGGAAAGGCTGTGTACTATAATGAAAAGAACACCAAGTTATCCTCAAAACACTTAATTCTTGCTCTAGTTCAAGAAATTTCTAGCTGTGCAACTTCTACATTGACCCTTAACATCTCTGGGCACCAGTCTCTTTCTGGTAAAGGTTAATCTCAACACTGATTTCACAAGGTCAAACAGAAAACTCAGACAGGAGACAAGGCAGCAGTCTCATCTTTTAAACTGTAAAGTTCTCCACAAATGCAGGGTATAACTCTTCTGGTGCCACAGTCAACGATCTTAAGATGTGTATTACGTTTTCTATGCTTTCACTTAATCTAAAAATTATGGGAGCATCATCTTTCCTAGAAAAATCTGTACACCTCTGTTAAATGAAATTTCAAAAACATAGGAGGTAGGAAATGTGTGTTCTTTTATTTATGTGTTCACGCAACTAATATTTATTGAGCGCTGACTGTTGCAGCACAGTACCCAAGGTTTTACGAGGGCCATAACCACACAAGCACGTGGTATGTACTATGCGGTGCGTTAGTAATCACAGGTGTTGACGCTGGGAATCTCCCTAGTTACCATGTGAGATGTTAAAGGGAGAACCAGGAGGAGGAAAAACAGCTGAGTAAAGACAAATTTCCTTGGCACACTTTGCTTGGAACCTGCCATTCAAGCCAGACTTCTCCAAAAGGTCATTTCAAGAGCGTCTTTGGAGCTCCTCAGATGACCTGTGACTTTGGCCTACTGAGTGCCTACTGACAATAAACTCTCTTAAAAGAGACCATCAATGATGAATTGCAGTAAAATCATTTACCGGGTTTGGTTGATAAACTCTTTGCTTTAACAGATACTTTTGTGACTCTGAGGTCCTTTGATCTGAAGTCAGGCTAGGCTAATACTTTGTTTCTCCTAATCCTGAGCTAGAACTTTTTTTCCTTAGTACAATCACATTCAGCTTACTGGAAAAGCATTTTCAGGCAGTGTTGTTAAACTTGCAGTACCACAAGATTTTTGAAAAAAAAAAATCCAAATAGATTTCTTTTATCCAGTAGTCACTTCTTGAGGATGATTAGACATTATAAACACAGCACTACCTAGAGTATATACCCCTTGTCTTCAAAGTCCTTACGATCCAGAGGGGTGGCTCTCATATGATTAAATTGCTCACTAAAATGCTAGAGTTTATAGAACAAGATGCAATAGAGGCATGAGGGATATGGAGTAGGGAATTTGCTGGAAGTTCAGAAAAGACTCAGGAAAGGAAAAACATGAGTGAGTATTCACCAGGAAGACAAAAGATATTTGGGATACTGGTATAAACCAAGGCACAAATATACAGAACAACCTGATAAACTCCATGAACTACAAGTGTTTATTCTGTAGCTGGAGGACCTGTCATGTAGGACCGGATGTAAGGTTAAGAGCTGGCATCTAAGTAAACTAGACTAACAAGTGCTCGTGTGCAATGCTAAGGAGTTAGGACTCAGTGGGGATCTACTGAGGGATATTAATCTGGTTTTAAGATTAAATAGCTGCTAGAAGGATGGCAGCCTGTGTCTGTAGAAAAAGGAATGCTGCTTTCTCTCTGTATCAGGACAGAGCATTTACAATCTGCACATCACTTTCATTGTATCTAGCATCTAAGACTCAGAGACCATATGAAAAAAGTAAAATGGAGATTTTCAACTGATTAGGTCACCAAGTGCTGAAGGGATGGCTTTTAAAGTGCTACATGTTCAGGAAACATCAAGATAAAGTCTCTTCCCAGCTGTTCCCTAATCCAGGAACTTCTCCTGGAAACTGACAAGAGTTCGAATGAATCAATCAGAAGACCAAACACAAAAGGCAGCACCGCAGGACTCGTATTGAGGACTCAGCCCTCTCATGTCTCTGAGGAAACTGGAGAGAGTGGCAAGAGATTTTTAAGTTATCAGTTTCTCTGTAAGAAAACAACAACTTGTAAAAACAGTTCTTAGCAATGAAGCATTTGATCCTTTCAGGATATTTCACCAAAGCTCTCTAAAAGCAAAGCCCTTCCAGCCCCACAGCCAAAGTCCTAGTGCATATACAGAGGGTGGGTACAAGCCCAGGCCCAGACTCAGTATGACATGCTCTGGTAAGGGCTGTAGGAATGCCACTAAGTGGGACAGTGGAGCATGCCACTTTGTGGTATGTGGTGGCCTCAAGTAGAGGCTCTCCACAACCCAGCCCAATTCAACTCCAAAGGGGAGGACTAATAAAGTTGATCGGGCGTAAGGACATTTATTAGCAGTTATATTAATAGGTGGGGTTCTTTATTTTGCTAATAAATTAGATGATTCTAAAGGTAAGAGATACCTATTTCTTTTTCTATGCTTATGTAACAAGTACTAATTGTTTTGGCCACAAACTTTAACCCATCTTTAACCTGGTAATAGAAGTTTCATACTGGGCTGGAGTGGTGGCTCAGAGGTTAGAGCACTTGCCTGGCAGGCTCAAGGACCCGGATTTGAACCCTAAACCACATACACAACTAGGTGTTGGAGAAGCAAAGATCAGATGAAAAAATAAATGATAATTGATTCTTTCTCTCTGTCACTCTAATTCTCTCTTTTGAAAAATAAAATAAAAAAAGAAAAGTTTCATCCTAACCAGTTTAGGATCAACTCAGGTAACCTAGGGGTTTCTTCCTATGCCTTTGTCTATGGGTTTTGTTCACTGATGAGGAGGTTTCTCATCCTTGGTCACCATTACCATTCCATAGAGGCATCTCCTGAGACAAGCATTCATTGTCAATGGTTGAGGTTACCTGGGTCTACCCACATCTACCCTGAAAGTGTCAAGCTCCCTGTGTGATCAGTGCCTGAGCCCTCTTTTGGTCCATTTTCCTCTCTCAGATATGAGAAGCCTTCTCTAATGCAGCAGAGGCTTTGGGATGTTGTCCCAGGCTATTCTAGGACAGAGGGCAGGTCAGGAGGGCTCTCTGAAGTTCTCTTTGATGACAGATATGTCAGGTGCCAAGCTGGATGGTACGATAGAACTGGAAACCAGATCACCCATGTGGTCTTCACCTGAGAAATTGGACAGATGCCCTCTCTAAGGACCCCCACTGAGGTGCAGGGCCTCAGTCTTGCAAACTCTCCCCACAACTCTGCTGCCTCTGGCCTAGGAGGCAGCTATGGTCTGCTATAGGTGCACAAAGAGAGTTCATTCTTCAATACGTACAAGGCCCAGGTTCTTACAGCTCTAAAGATTTCACCCCTCCACCTCTCATGACTCTCATTGCCATCATGAATTAAAAAAAAAAAAAAACAAGAATTGTTTCTTTGCTCTTTGAAGTTCTCATCTGTGATAGCCCTGAAGCAAGTTGGCCGGTTGGCTGCTAACTGAGCAGAGACAGGTCAAAGGTTGCAAGATTACAGTAAGAACACAGCCACTGATTTATGCACATTTTATCCTGCCACGTTGGTTGCTATCATGAAGCTGAAGAAATCAGGTGATTTGGGGCTTTTTCCCTCTTAGGAAAAGGCCTGGCACTCACACTCTCGTGCATTAGGCACATACTATCCCTCCTAAAGTGGCTCAGTCCCAGTCCCCCTCTGGGATGCACAACCACCACATCTTATTCTTTTTGCCCAGCAGCCAAACTACAAGGGTTTAAACAACTGACCTAAAAATGCCAGGGGAGGAGGGTCAATTGGGCCAGTTCAGCTCTGGATTCTACAGTGGAAAAACAAAACTTCAGGTTTCTTCCTCCCTCAACATAGGCAAAAAACAGATCTCTTCTAGATCACTAGAACTTTTCAGGTAAGTTCAGCTTTGGTACTTCTTACTGAAGATATCAGGGGACCCTTGGGCAGGAGCTGGCAGCTGACCCAAGTCTTTCCCCCCACCAAGTTTTAAGGGATAGGAAGAATAAGAAGAGGGGATTCCAGGGGGAGGAATAAACAGAAATAAGCGCCAAGATTTGGGAAGACACAGGGGGCCGCTGGAAAGGTGAGTAGTTAAAGATGATCACTTTTTCTTTCATTCATTCATGTGTCTTCCTCACAACCACGAAAGAAACAAAACATTCTGTAATACCCAAAAAAGTAGTACAGAAGGTATTTCTCAGCCTGCTTGCTGGCTTTTTTCCATTAAAGACACTACTGCCAAAATTACAGATTGCCGTTTCTCTCGAACTGCTTTTTAAAACTTTTCAGAGGGTGGGTGGGGAATCAATGTTTTTCTTCCCTATTTTCAGCTATAATTTGAGTAAAATTAATATACATTAGATCATTAGAATAATGATTTAATCTCCAAAATACTATTTCTCCTTTGACTCATTTGCTTTTTACCTTGTCAACAAGGTAGATTTTTCCTAATGTAAAAAAAAAATAGATTCTAATAAATTATTTGGGTCCAGGTGGAAAGATGAAAATATCTAACTGCTAAAGCATTTCCTGATTCTATTTTTTGATAGACTCATAAGACCTGCAAGGAAAAGGCAAACAAAAATGTCCTTTCATTTTGTCTAAAACACATTACCCTCAGGTTTTTCTAATCATAGGAAGAAATTCCCCTCAGCCCAGCTGACCGCAATCCAGCTCAGCAGGTTGCATGAACCAGGATCCCTTCAGAAGCCCCGCCCACCCATCTTCCCTGCGGTAGGATAAATGCTCAGCACCCGAGAGGCTTGGCCTTGTTTCTTACAGAAAGTTACCCTCTTATCCTCCTGCCTCTCCATCGCACACAGCATCAATCAAATCAAACCCAAGACTATCTAGTGCATGTTACATGCCAAAGAGTAACAATTGGGTAGAGAGCCCAATATTTCCACATTTGGAACAGCCCTTTGAAATCCCAGTTTAAGGAAAGCTGAAAAAAATATCTGGAAGCACACACCTGACTCTACTTTCTTATTTGACAGTATCTGAAAAGTTCTTAGTATCTTCAGGAAGTATTTTTTTCAAAATCATCTTTCTTTCCCAACAAAGAATATTTTCCTGAATAGAATTTTAAATTCAATACATAATTTTTCTGCAAGGTTTCTTTTACTCTGCTTATCCTCCAACCCCCCAGTTTTCCTTCCCGAAACCAGAAACATCACGAGGCTCATTCTCTTACAAGCCAGATGAATACAGTTACTCTCAGGAAGTCTCCAAAGTTTTTGGTTTGAACTGACCCACTCAACTCCACTTGACAGAGAATTTTCTTCTTTGAATACCCTAAACCCAATATTCTCCATTCCTATTCTGGCGTCAGTGAAGCTGGAGCCCAACACAAGTGTATTAGTCAATTTTCAGTCTCTGAAACAAAATAACTGAATAATCAACTAAAAACAAAGAAAGGTTGATTTCAGCTCACGGTTTGAGAAGTCTCAGTCCACGGTCAGTGGGCTCTGTTGTTTCTGGTCTGTCATGAGGCAGAACATCGTGACTGGGAGTGTAAGGTGGAGCAAAGCTGCCCACCTCAAGGCAGTGGAGACACAGAGAGGAAGAGGAAGATGCAGGGTTCCCAATAGACCCTTCCTGGGCCTGTCCCGGGTGATCTAACTTCCTCCAATAAAGCCCCACCTCTTAAAGATTCTACCACTTTAAGCTGGTAACCAAGTCTTTGGTTTATGGGCCTTTGGGAACTTTTAAAATCCAACAAATCCGGGCATATTGGCACACACCTGTAATTTCAGCTACTTGGGAAGTAAGGCAGGAGGATTCCAAGTTAGAGGGCAGCCAGGACAACTCAGTGACACCCTGCCTTAAAATAATAAAGGAGCCAGGCATGGTGTCACACACCAGTAATTCCAGCAGCTCAGGAGGGTGAGGCAGGAGGATCACAAGTTCAAAGCCAGCCTCAGCAACTTAGCGAGTTCCTAAGCAACTTAGTGAGACCTTGTCTCAAATTTTTAAAAATAGGCTGGAATGTGGTTCAGTGGTCGAGCACCCCTGGGCTAAATCCCCAGTACCCTCTCCCCAAAGAAAGGTTGGTGATGCTGTTTAGTGGTAGAGTGCCTGCTTAGCATGCACAAGGTCCTGGGTTTGATCCCCAACACTAGGAAAAAAAGAAAAATATATTAAACCAAGGTCAGCAAGACTACAGAATTCTAGCAGCAGATCCCAGGAAATAGCTATTTTTCTTCAGAATTTTATTTCCTCTTGATTCAACCTAGATTCACAGCAGTTTTAGGACTGTAAGAGACCTGATCAACATGGAGCCCTGTCCTGAGAGCTTCTGCCCTTTAAAGCACTTCTCCCAGGTCCAAGAAACTCAGACGTAAGAGGGATGTTGGGAAGAAGGGACCTCCGCATTGGTCAGTTCTTATGCAGCTTGTCTGACAACTCAGAGCCTTGACTTTGGCTGCTTCATTTCCGAAGTTATTCCTTGCATTTCCTCTGCAGCCCTCTCCAGCTACACACGCTCTTCGTCTTGCTTCCATTTCCTAGATTCCACCCAGAGTTTTCCTTCCATACTGATCCTTTCAGTGGAATCTGCCAGCAGACCCATCTGGGTTTGTTCTGAACCCCTCTGTATTCCTTACCCAAAGGAGCCCAGCTCCTGGGCTGCTTTCAGGAAAGTCCAACCTCTCTGCGGCATGAATGAAGAAATTGATACCGAAAGTCACATTCATGACTGAGCAAGATTTGGACCTAGCATGCTGGCTCCAAATCATGGACTCTTTCTTCTACATACATTTTAGAATAAATCAATGAAATGACCACCTTGCCTTAGTTTGATCTCAACTCTTGGCCTTTACTCTCATCTTCTTGGTCCAGGAATCTGAGCTCCCCTCCCTTGCACCTAAGTACAATTTTGCTCCTGGTCCATTTAGAACGTATGGGCTTCTAGATTGATACCTTTTCATTTGCTCTGGTCCCAACAGAACTATCCTAATACTGGAGATGAAAAGATAAACAAAGAGTTAGTCTTCAAAAATCCCCTTTAGGGTTGAGAAGTATTATAGGGAAGAATCATTATTGCAAAAGCTTGCTTAAAATAAAATACCAATCACCCAGGAGGTGGAAATTGAATGCCAACCTCTGGACCTTGTACTGTGAAAATGAAACCAAGGTGTTTCCTATGCTACCTTTAGGTTGGGTATTATGATCCATACACCATACATATAGGTAGCATCACATCTCGAACCTCCTCTTGCTCATTCCTAATGATTAAAACACATCCAGAAATGTTGGGCAAACTTTTAGGACAGGCTGCAGGGGTTGAAATAGAAACTTCTAATTACCTACACAAACCCGTTCTCTCTACCTAAGCAAGAAGCACCTATATTGTTGGATCCAACACTGTGTCCTGTTACAAGACTTTTACCAGCTTCTCTCTCAGCTAAGTGTAACCATGCACAAAAGTTCTGCCGATGAATATGAGACTCCTAGCAAGCTCCTTTTACAAAATCCAATGTCCTCTTCTGCCTTCTTCTCTTGTATTGCCTGGAACTCAGACTTAATGGATGGGACAGTCATCCTAGATCCCAAGGTTAAGAGCCTGACCACAGGCACAGTAGAGTGATAACCTAGGAGGAGCCTGGTCCCTGATGGCATCAGGAGTCACCACACTGGACTGCCCACCTCCAGACTTCTTCCATCTATGAGAGAAATTATTTATTTTCATCTTTTAGATTAAATGCAACAAAACTAGTCCCCATTTAAAGAAAAATAATAATAATAAAAACAAACCACACACTAAGGAATTGTAGAGCAGGTGATTAAAGGGGCATAGGACTCTAATACTGCGATGAAGTTGTCATACCTGCCCTGGTCTAAATTTACTAGAGAGAAAATCTAAATTATTTAAGGCTTCACAGAGGAGGTACCATTTGAGTTCAAGTTTCAGTCAGCTTCAGGGAAAATATCTTCTACTCCTGGGCAGCTGAGTTGATTCCTTTCATTTCTGTAGGCCAAGGCTGTCTGACTCTGGGCATTCCTGCTGCCACAGATGGCCCAATTGCTTGAGCCCATATCCATCACCTGGCTTCCTAAGAAACCTTCAAATGCCCTAAGCCAGTGTTTGATGGAGCAGTTTCTATGGGTTCTTTGAGTGAGAAAGCATAGGAAGGAACCCAGGGGAAAAGCAGGCATCCCTCCACTGAACCCCATGATTTACTGTAACCAACCTGGAACTGTTAAAGCAAAACACAAACACAATTTAGGACTCCATTCTCCCAACTTCTCCCCAGCTCTGAGCCTTTACAATGTTTACTGTGCAGCCATCTGCGAAAATCTCTGTGAAACTAGTTAAAGCCTTTTATGAGACCCTAAACTTCTAGTTACACTAATTCCACCCCCCTCATGTGAATTAGGGCTTGAGTAAACAAAAGGCAGACTGAGGACGGAGAGCGATTGTGTGGTGTTAAATGGTGCGTTTAACAGGGGCTGCCCACAAATTTTTCCGTTCCCATCCCTGAGCATGCAGGCAGCGCTGAAGCCCGTATAATGGACTCTTTATGTGGTACTTGGTTAGAAAAACGTATTGACAAGGAATCACAGACAAATCATAGCCGTGACCTTTAGTGCTCAAACAAGGTTTTCCTTGGGACTGATTTAATTATCCATGCAGCTCTCTGGCTGCACACATTAGCAGCCTCTCTGCCTTTCCAAAGGCCACAGCCAGGCCAGCCTGGTTTGCCTTTCCTGTGAATGTTTGGCCAGGAGCTGCTCCCATAACGAGGCTCTGTTGTGCCATCCAAGGATAAACAGCGCACGGCATCCAGCTGGACTCTGCCAGCTTGAACGATTGCTTCCCAAGCACCTGCTGCCCAAGCCGACTTTGGATCTGACAGCGCCCATGGACTCAGACTGGTTGTTCAGATGACTGATGCGCACGCCAGTGCCAGGCCTGCGGCCTGCAGCTAGACGGCACCTGCCAGGTGTGAGAGCAGCGGCCCTGGGGCTGGACTGTGAGGTGGAGGCTTTCATCCCTGCCCTTCCCAAGCCCTGTGGGCAAACTGCATTTCTTTTCTTTTCTTTCTTTCTTTCTTTTTTTTTTTTTGAAAGAGGGAAGCAATCTTTATTTATTTTTTCATGTGACTTTCATTCCTCAGACACTTCGTAGTGTACGTGGTGCTGGGGTTTGAATTCAGGTCCTTGCGCTTGCCAGGCAAGCACTGTAACCACTGAGCCACCGCTCCAGCCCCGGCAAACTCCATTTCTTTGGCCTGAGCTTTCCTTGGTCCCTTCATTGCTCAGAGCTTAAGAAAAGCAGGAGCCAGACACAAAAGGCTACATATTATACATTCCATTCGTATGAAATATCTGGAATAGGCAGATTCACGGAGACGGCAGATTGTTTGAGGCGGCAGACAGAGAATGGGAAGCAACTGCTTAATAGGTATAGGTTCTCAATTACTAGATCGCTGGTGACGGTTGCATAGCATTGTAAATGTACCAAATGTCTCTAAATTGTGTACCTTAAATGCTTGGAATGGAAAATGCAATGTTATTTATATTTTATTACAATAAAAAAATGCTAACTGAAGGATTGTGTTAGGGCAGAGGAGAGGCAGGTTGATAAACTTGCTCCGTCAGGCCCAGAAGACAGAACCAAGACCAGCTAGAGAGTTTCCTGGAGACAGATTTCACAGCATAACATAAGTAAAGGGAGAAATATATTTAGAGCAGGCCTACTGGATCCAGAGACCTTCAGTCCCCACGGCCTTGAAACCTACAACACTTTTGTCAGGAAGATTTTACTATCTTTACTTTATTTTTGTCATTTGGAAGTCCTGGGATTGAGCCCAGGAGCACTTTGCCATAGAGCTACCTCCCCAGCCTTTTTTATTTTGAGGCAGGGTCTCACTAAGTTGCCTTGGCCGGCTTCAGACCTATGACCCTCCTCCCTCAGTCTCCAAGTAGCCAGGATGGCAGGTGTGTCCCATAATGTCCAGCTATCCTATTCTATTGCTCAGGAAAGGTTGGCTCCTGAAGCTAAAACTATTTTCCAAGGATACAGTAATAAGAAGCACATCTGGGTTTCGAACCCAGGTTTTGCTACCCCAGAAACCATACCCCTCTTAATACATTGGCACCACTGCAACTATTCCGCTGATTTACCTCTCAGCGAGTGCTCTACCACTGAGTCACCTCGCCAGTCCCCTGCTCTATTTTCTTATAAGAGGTTTTGTAAATATTAAGATAAATGTTCATTGAAATCTTGTAGTAAGTACATCACTCTTGGAAGATGATCTGTGTTTATCCTAGAACCTCCCATCTCCCTTCATCTACTTTCTAGGCTCAGTATACTCCAAACTGAGAAGTTGATACTATACCATCTTTTCTAAGATGGAAATAGGAAGGGTTTGAGAGGGAAGAGGCAGAGAGTAAAGGAGAGAGGGGGAGGTTCTCAGTACTAGAGTGTCCTTGCTCTGGGCTCTGATGCACATAGGATGGGGTAAGGCTGAAACTCAATGACTTCGTGAACTCTTTTTAGTCACGGACCCATTTTGAGAATCTAAGGAAAGGCATTAATCCTTTTTACCAAAGATTGCTCAGCCCCATGAAGTTTGCAAATTATTTTAGGTTATTTGACAATCCCTTAAATCATATATCCCAAATTAAACATACCTAGATTACGAGGTCTTAGACAGAAAATGAGATAAACTTAAAAACTTTTTCTAACCCCAAAAGTCTGTAACTTTGGCTTGGACTGCATTTTGCTCAAAACATCGGTCTTATAGAAATGTACTTCATCTGTGACCCATTCACTCAGCACTTTTAGTAACTTATTTATCAGCTAATGTGAAAAACAAATTCAAGATGGCATGACGAAGAGCTGCTGTATGACCTTCCTCTGTTCTCTCCAGGTGACAGATTTTGCTTTCGGGCTGTTGTAACTTCAAATGCTTGTGGAGATATAGAAAGCAAGAGAGTCTTGTAATTTCTTCTTGCACCTCTCCAACTGAGTGACTCTTCACCTGAATTAGTGCATTAAGTTAGGTCCAGTGTCCAGAGAAAAGGGATTTCTGATTGGAGACGCATGAAAGCGTTACAGTAGAGTTGCAAGAGTTAGATGCAAGAGGGAACACTGCCATTGCTTGCTTCTCTTGAGAGAACCTGGTGACAATGACTTGAATGATTTTAAATAAAGACTGAGGCTGATGAGAGAAGGAAATTTCACAGGCTTTAAGAAAGTGGAAAGATCACTAAATTGAAACTGAAGAAAATTCTGCCCAGTTCTGTTCCTGACTCAGCTGATTAAACAGGACAAGGCAATCTTCCTTTTTAAGCTGTGCTTATCTATACTTATCTCCCTATCCCTATCTAGAATGCAATCTATATAAGGCAAGTATATTTAGTCCGGAACATTGGTAACAAGTGTCAGAAATCAAACTCAGAATACCTTCTGTAAGAAATGACGATTTTGGCTCTGTTAAGAAGAACCATGAGGTAGCCCATAGGATCAAAGTAGAAATCCGGCTTTTGAAAGGAATCTAAAAGTTCTGGAGCAGTGGCTCAGCAGTTGGTGCACTTGCCTGGCATACATGTGGGCAGTGCTTCAGGATGAGACTGTTGAGCCAGAACCTTGACCAAAGCAATCTGGAGCAAGGACAATCAGGAAAAAATCATGCCAGGTATTTTGGGTTTTGATTTTCAGGAGAAGAAAATATATGTTATAAAAATGAAGAAGGATATGTAGGTAACAACGTTAGAAAGACAAAGAGGATGCAGGAATGAGCAGGGGGTGTGTAATGCTTTGAACAATTTCATAGCAGCTACAGAAAGACTGAACCACAAATGGCAGCAGTGTCACCTGGGCTTTCCTGTCACCATGTCTGGCTCATTTCACCAAAGGGTTCACCAAAAAGGTTCCTTGGCAAAGAAGAGATGTTGAATGATAATTCAGGGGGACCCAATGTGAATTATTCTTCTGGATGTTTCCAGTTTTCACCAAACTGTGATGAAGATACTTAAAATAGCTGTGCAAGGCCCCTCCTTCCATCAAGACAGAGTGTAACACAGAGAAAGATTTGGAGTTGGGAGGGATTATAAACGCATTTTTAAGTCATCCAGATTATCCAGAGTATTCAAATCAAGGGTGGCAGACACTTAGTTGCTCCCATATTCCTTGCTGGTAAATCCTGCTCTGTTCAGGTATTCACCTTTCCACACATTCATGGAAAGAAGCTTTGGAAAGCGTTTTTCCTGTTAACAAAAAGCAGATCAGGGGCTGGAGTGATGGCTCAGCGGTTATGGCACTTGCCTGGCATGTGTGAGAACCCCAGCACCATGTACACAACAAAGTGTCAGAGCAACAAAAGCTACATGAAAAACTAAATAAAATTGATTCTCTTTTCTCTCTCTCTCTCTCTCAGTGTTCTTCACTCTCTATTTAAAAAAAAAACAAAAAAGCAGATCACTATTAGGGGACAGTCCCTTCATCTTCCAGACATTGTGTATCTATCCAACATGCTTGGAACTGAAGAAACCATAAGTAAAAGGACAGAGAAGTAAATACCAAATCAACATACTGAGCACAGCATACTAAAATACTGAAGAGCTTGGGCCCTAAACTCTGTGACACTGAAGACTCATGCTGGAACTGTTTGTGTATTAAAAATAATATTATCATATTCTTATTAGCTTTGTTATCATTACCATCATCCTAATTAATGCAAGAGCAAACTGCCAAACTAGCTTCCTGGCTTTTGCCCTTCCCTCCCTGTCATTATTCCAAACAGTAAGCATTTTCAAATTCACATTGAATAATGTCATTTTCTTGTTTTTCAAAGCCTTCTCTCAACTCCTAGTATAAAACCTCAATTCCTGGCTTAGACTCTCAACCTTGCAGAGGCCCCACCCTCATTACTTCACCTTCTCCTGCCTGCTTGCCTTCTTGCTGCCAATGTTTGCGTTTTATTTTTTAATGCCCTAAGCTTTTCCTCATGAGGGTTTTGTTCTGGCCGTTCCTTCTGTTGGACTTCCTGCCCTCGAGGTCTCCATACGGTCATTTCTTATCCTTCAAGCTCAATTGTCACCTCCCCCAAGAAGCATTCCCTGAACAGGCCCGCTAAGTTGTCTGTTCTCCTTACCTCCAACCTCTGTTTCATTTCCTTCACAGCCCTTATCACTATTTTCAGTTACTACAATTATTTTGCTTACTCATTCATTGTCAAGTTCTTCTCCCTAATATGTAAGGACCAAGAGAACAGGACAGTCTTGTTCACCATAATTTCCTTCTGCCCCTAGAAAAGTATCTTAAACATCATAAATCCTCAATAATAACAGAAGGAAGGAAAAATGGAAGGATCATAAAAAACAGAGTCTCAGAGACTAAAATTAATGGTTCGACTACATCAAAATCACTCTCCTCAGCTTAGTTCCTCTGAAGGTTGCAAGAAGGGGAGTAACAGGAGCCCTAGCATCCTTTCCTTCCAAATTATCTTCTCCAATGAAAAGAGTCTCCCTCTCCATATGTCTGTATATCACTCCTAAAAATGAAATGATGGACCTTGCTTCGATCGTGAATGTAACTATGGTCAAATCCTCATATCTAGAGAAATAGGGAATAGTGCTTTTTAAGATCTGAGTTACTGCCCGCAGCCAGAGTACATTGTGATTGAAGGCTCCCTGAGATCCACCAGGAATGGTAGGTAGGTGGTACTGGGAGGGAAGTGGGGAGAAAGTGCAGGGGTGGGGGATATAAAAGGAAGGAAGAGAAAAGGGGAAATTTAAAAAAGAAAAAGGACTTTTGGACAGACAAAATCAATGGATCTTCTCTACAAACTACATTGCATCCTGGCCTTGACAGAATGTTTTCCTAGCTCTCCAAATTTAAAACACAGTGAATCACAGAATTACTTTAGGAACATCCTGGCTTCACCACTGGGGAGGGAGAGCTGTTGAATTTAGATGCCCATGTTGTTTCGAGGACATCTTGTGCTGCTGAACCAATGTTAGGACTTCCTACTGCTCCATGATGTGCTCACAATCTATTTAAAGTCTCTCCCTAACTATCAGGAAAAGATGGCTGCTTCTAGCATGAAGGCAGCTCCGAATTCAATGACTCATCCACACAAGAAGCCACCATGGTACCCACACATGGTTGGACTACATTATAACCGGCAGTGTGGTAGAACAGCACAACAGAGAAAGACCCACTCAGGTGGGGACAGGTCTATCGTCCATGATGACATGTAGCTAAGAGCAGAATACTGTTTTGGCTCCAAATTCCTCCTTTGGGAAGTTTTTTGGTTTGTTTGTTTGTTTGTTTGTTTGTTCCTAAAGAGAGAGGGAGTGTGGGAGAGAAATAGAGAGAACCAATTTTATTTAGTTTTTCATCTGGCCTCTTTTTCTCCAACACTTAGTTGTGTATGTGGTGCTGGGGTTTGAATCCAGGTCCTCCTGCATGCCAGGCAAGTGCTCCAACCACTGAGCCACTGCTCCAGCCCCTTGGGAGAACATTTTTAAATGAAAATTATATTGGTGAGGTTCCTTTCTCATAATATAGTTGTTTATAAAAATATTGAGTATGCATTACACATCAACATAAATAATTCCCCCCTATCTTTGTCCTCCAAGTTTTGCAGTTAATTAAACTAATTTGTCTGTTTTTGTGGGGTGGAAACTCTTACTGTCATCCTTTCCAATCACTACTTATTTAAATTTCATCCTTGGCCAGTTTCATGATAATGTTTATCTGCTCCAGAGGATTTGAAATGAGAGTAACACACAGGGATGCCATTTAAATTCTTTCTTGAAGCTGAAAAAAGCCAAGACTCAACTGGCCAGTTAGATAACACAATTTTCCTTGTAGAATATTTGCTTAAGATAGCTGGGGGCTAATTTAATTCCAGAGTTTCTTATTTACGGGTTTCTATGAGGAATTTCCTGCAGTTAGCATGACCTGCATACAGTTTCTACAGAGGCATTGTTAGAGACCACTCTGAAAAGCAGGTTAAGTATGTTATGTTTAAAGAAAATAAAATCCATACAATTTCAACCTTCCACTCTGGCCACTACCCAACTAGAAAGACATTCCAAGAACACTTGAACAAATTGTTTGGCATTTCATTAATTCATTTGGAAAGAAATGATTTTTTTCTTTCTTTTTTTTTCTTTTTCTTTCTTTTTTTTTATTAAAGAGAGAGAGGAAGAGAGTGAAAGAGAGAAAGAAAGACTCCATTTTACTTATTTTTTTTAATTTGGTTATTGTTTTTCAGACACAGTTGTGTATGTGGTGCTGGTAACTCTACTGCTGAGTTACCACTCTAGTCCCAAGAAATGACTTCTTTATCCTTTTCTTTTTCGTTTCTTTTTATATATACATATACAGAGAGGGACAGTGAGAGAGAGAGAAAGAGAGAATCAATTTTATTTAGTTTTTTCATGTGGCTTTTACTGCTCTAACACTGTGTTGTGTATGTGGTACTGGGGTTCGAACCTGTGGCCCTGTGCAAGCCAGGCAAGTGCTGTAATCACTGAGCTACTGCTCCAGCCCCAAGAAATGACTTCGTAATCTGGATTCCTTCAAAGGTTAGTTTCAGGTCTTCAGCCAGCTTTGTGTTTATCCTGCACAGGATCTTACAGCCCTGGATTGTCATGGAGGGCTATAGGGAGCCACCCAGAAAAATCTAAGGAAAGGAAGTCCAGTTCTGTAAACTGTTCTTGGTATTACTGTCAAATCCCTTGATGTGCCACTGTGGCATGATCCAGCCCCTGCCTATCTCACCTCTTCGGTTTCTCTTGAGCTTCCCCTCTACATGGCTATCACTTCCCAACTTGCACACCCACCCCCCAGCCCTTCCCTACCCACCCTACTTCTGGTCAGATACACTAACATCTTTCTGTCCCTCAAATGTGTCTCCCAGCTCTCTTCCCACCCTTCACTAAGTTAACTCCTGCCCATGCTTCCGGCCTCTATCCAAAGCCACGTCTCTGGGGATCCTTTCCTTGATGCCCAGGCTAATAGCAGTCCTCCATTGCACTTGCTTATTCAGCTCCTCACTTAATCTTCCTCATCAATCAGCACTGTTCCAGCGGATTGGTTAGCTGTGGGGTATTTTGCTTAAGGTCTCTTTCCCCCCCGCCCCCCGCTAGGTTGTAAGCTCCCTAAACAGCAAGGACTGGGTCAGTGTTGTTCACTGAGGTGTCCCCAGGCTTAGCACACTGACAGGCACATAGAAAGTGTCAGAGAAATACTTGCTAACTCAATAACAAAGAAAGAGGGTGGGCAAGTCCCTTAAATGCTGCGACCCTTTCCACATCAAAGATTGTATGAATTTAACTCTGTGTACCACAGAAATGCTAGAACCATAACAACAAACCCAATTGATACCTGAATAGGGGGAAAGGAAACTGCCCTGACTGCACAGGAGATAAGGGCAGAGGAGAGTGAGTAAGCTGAGCGGGTTCAGGGGCTGCTTTGCCGGGTACTGTATCAGGTGCTATTGGAGAGTTCATCTCACGCCGTTCTCACAAGAATCCTTTGCTTTTCTTCTCATCTCCCCAGTATTCAGATTAGAGAAATGAGGCTACGCACATCGAAAGTGGTGTGCAGCTTGACTCCGAATTTTGACTATTTGGAATATACTACAAGTCAAAAATGTGCTTTTAATTTACAAAAAAATGGGTATAGAAACTGAAAATTAAAAATGGGAAGTAGTTTCCCAGTTTTCCCTTAATCTCTGCATTTAGCCTGTTCTCTCTTGCTACACACCTTCCCACACCCCTCCGCCCCTTAAACTCGCACATCCCCCACCACACACACAAACACTGCAGACTGCACGCTCCCCTCCCCCAAGAGAGGATAAGTTCTTGAATTCTTGGTGATGACCTCCACCATGCATTAGGTATGACTTTAATCAAAAAACCTTGGTCCTTGTCTGCATCATTACTCCTTCTCCACTTTTATTTTGGGTCCCTTTTCCGCTAGGCATAATTCAGCTCTCATTTATGTGCCATTTAAGCCATTATACCCATTTCAGGTTCTGAACAGAATTGCACTCTTAATAAATTATAACACTAGGCTCCAACCAACGTGAGAGGAGAGGCCTCACTTTCTGTTTCCCATGAAGCCCATCTCTGCCCTACCTCTGGGAGAAAAGTTGGACGTAAGGTTCCATGCTTGGCAAAAGTATTCTAAGAAAAAATAAGACATTACAGAGAAGCAGACAGAACTCAGTGCTTCTTAAACAAGCTCAGTGCAGGCTGGAGGGGTCAGGGGTGCAGAGGTAAATGGCCTCCTGGTGTAGAAGCCACTAAAAAATGTGGGGCCTTTCCTGACTGTCCCAGACTTGGCAGTCTGTGGCTCTGAAGGTGTCTTGCTGGAAGATAGTTTATTATTTTCTTTCTCTTGAGTCTGAGAAGCTTTCCCTTTTCCATTTTCTTTCCTTGTTTGTTTGCTGGGTTTATTGGGCTTTATGTACTCTCCTAAAATTATTTCCAGAGAGAAGGGTAATTGTGCTAAGGTTTCTAATACTTCTTATCTGTGGTGACCTGCAAGTCCCCCTCTCCCTGCCAGTGAACTCAGAGGCAGAGAAGCTGCAAGTTAAGCTCAGCTTCTCCTCAGTCTGGAAGCTGCTAGAGACCTGGGCTGGGGGAACCTCAGGGCCTTCCAAAAGTGAGACTTCGGATACATTTAGAAATGAAAACATTCCTAAACAAGTTTACAAAAGTTGTGATACATACTAAAGATTAGTATAGTACAGATTAACTGTGAATATAGCAAACATGATAATTTCATGAATTTAATATTTATATGTGAGTTTCTCTTTTATTAATGGCTGAGGAGCTTCTGTCAAACCAACACACTCTAAAGCATGAGTCACCAAAAGCAGGCAGGAATTAGAGGAGCGTCGACTCTTGGAAGCATGGGCAGCCTTGGGTGAATTTTGGTTTTACGCAGTCTTTTGCCAGAGTCAGCCTTAGGAATCACCACCCAGGGTACTCAATGGAGGGCTACCACAGCCTGTGGAAAGTTAAGGGGTATCATGTCCAGCAACTTAAAGGCTGGAGACAGGTCCATGACTGGGACTAGAATCATCCACACACTCCTTCACTCACATGCCTGGTTCCTCACCTGGGAGGACTCAAAAGCCAGGCTGGAACCCTGCACTTGCCTCTCAACATTAACCTGGCTTTCTCAAGCTTCATGGCCTTGGGGAACTTGGACTTCTCATATGCAGATGTGGGTTCCAAGCATAAAACTTACACTTGACAAGGCAGAAGCTATACTGCTTTTTAAAATCTAACTTGAGGGGTAGAGTGGTGGCTCAGCCGTTAGAGAGCTTGCCTGGCATGTGTAAGGACACAGGTTTTAATCCCAGAACCACATATACAACTAAATGTCGGAAAAACAAAAACCAGATGAAAAAATACATAAAAGTGATTCCCCCTGCCCTCTTTCTCTCCCCGCTTCTCTTTCTTAAAAAAAAAAAAAATTAAATTGTAGGACAGAGAAAAAAACCTAAAACCTAACTTGAAAGTGACACAGCATCCCTTCCACTGGTAATCCACTGATGGCAAGTAAATCACAGGTCACCCAAATCCAAGAGGAGGAAAGGTAGATTTCACCCTTGATGAATAAAAAGTAATAAAGCTCAGGAGAGAAGGTAGGAATGAGAGACATTACTATGACCATCTTTGGAAATGCAATCTGTCACAAAATCAGTGACCTAAGATTCTACCAGAAGAAGCTAAAAAAGAAAACTGAAATAAATCCATATCAAGTAGACTGAAGAATGTAATAAAGTACAGAAGTAAATGAAAAGAAACAGAAAAATTAAAAATTGGAAAACAATTGCAAAATCAATAAATAACCACTGAGAAAAAGAAAGAACAGATTTCCAGCTTCCAGTTCTACATGGAAAGAGCTCTGAAGTCACTACTCCATCCTAATAACAAGTACAAATCAAAGCAGGCCAGGTGCAGTGATGAGCACACCCATAACTGCAGTGATTCAGGACACTGAGGCAAGAGAATTGCAAGTTTGAATCCAACCTCAGCAACTTAGACTCTGTTTCAAAATAAAATTAAAAAGGGATGTGGATATGGTTGAGTGGTAGAGCACCCCTGGGTTCAATCCATAGTGTGGCAAAAGCAAAACAAAACAGATTGGAGAGAGAGAGAGAGGTAGAAAGAGCGAGCTACGAACACCGTGTAAATCCAGACAGAGCTTACGGGGGCAGCAGAAAACATTGATGGAGGAGAACATCACTAAAGATCCCATGCACATTAAAGGATAACCAATGAATACTGTGCATGACTCTATGCCCACAAATTTGATAACTTAGATGAAATGAACCAATTCCTTCAGAGACACAAGCTGCTAAAACTCACACAGGAAGAAATAGGCAATTTGAATAGACCCATAGCTATTGAAGAATTTGAATTATGGGGCTGGAGCGGTGGCTCAGCGGCTGGAGCGCTTGCCTGGCATGTGCAAGGACCTGAGTCCAAACCCCAGCACCACATACACAGGTAAATGTGGGAGAAACAAAGGCCAAATAAAAAAATAAATAAAAGTGATTCTCTCTTTCTCTCACTGCCCCCCTTTCTCTTTAAAAAAAAAAAGAATTTGAATTAATAATTAATAACCCTTCAAAAAAGAAAGTGTCTGTCCAATGATAGATTCACAGGTGAATTCTACCAAACATTTAGGAAAGAAATGATACCAATACTTTACAACTTCTTTCAGAGGACAAAAGAAGCAATACTTTTTAACCAATCCCATGACGTCAGTATTACTGTGATACCAAACCAAAAAAAGAAATCCATAGTAAGTAACACCCAGCAAATTGTGGTGCATAAAAAGAATTATACACCACAACCAAGTGGGATTTATTCCAAGTAAGCAAGGTTGGTTCAACATTCAGCCATCAACAGACTTAAAGAGAACAGTTGGATGACCCTATCCCTGGATGAAGAGAAAACATTTGACAAAACAAAACATTCATTCATGACAAAGCTCTCACAAAACGAGAAATAAAGAACTCCATCAACACGATGGAGAACATCTACAACATTTCTACAGCTAA
This sequence comes from Aplodontia rufa, assembly GCA_004027875.1. Taxonomy (NCBI): domain Eukaryota; kingdom Metazoa; phylum Chordata; class Mammalia; order Rodentia; family Aplodontiidae; genus Aplodontia; species Aplodontia rufa. Next base: position 7,880 of record PVKS010003688.1, on the reverse strand, counting down.
CCACACACCTGATGAGAAGCCAGAAGCTTTTCTACTAACATCAGGAACAACACCAGGATGTCTTGTTGTGTTCTGTGACATTGTAGTGAAAGTTCTAACTGATGGAATATGACAACAAAATGAAATAAAAGGTGTACAGACTGGGAAAAAACAAAACTATGTAGGCAGATGGCGTGACTATGTATGTAGAAAATCTAACAGAATCAATAATAATTGCTGCAGTTTTGTTTGTGCTAGGATTCAACACAGAGCCTTGCAATTGCTTGCTAGGCAAGTGCTCTACCACCGGGCCACACCCAGCCCACAATCAGTTTTCCAAATACCAGCAATGAGCAAGTAGAATTTGAAATTTACAACAATATTATTGGGGCTGGAGCCATGGCTCAGTGGTTACCGTGCTTGCCTGGCATGTGTGAGGTCACAGGTTCGAACCCCACCACCATGTACACAATGAAGTGTCAGAGCAATGAAAGCCACATGAAAAACTAAATTAAATTGATTCTCTCTCTCTCTTTAAAAAAAAAAAAGACCATTTACATTAGCACCTCCAAAAATGAAATACTTCAGTATAAATCTAACAAAATATGTATGAGATCCATATGATGAAAACTACTAAACTGATAAAAGAAATTAAACTACTAAACTAAATAGGGCTGGAGGGGTGGCTCGGCAGTTACAGCGCTTGCATGGCATGTGCGAGTACACAAGTGCAAGCACACAGGTTCAAACCCCAGTACTCACGTATGCAACTAAGTGTCAGAGCAACAAAAGCCATGTGAAAAACTCAATATAAATTGATTCTCTCTGTCTCTCTCTCTCTCTCTCACTGTCCTCTCATTAAAAAAAAAAAAAGAACTGAATAAATGGAACATGGACAGAGGCTCAATAGCTTTGAGATGTCAGTTCTTCTAACTTGATCTATAGATTAAATACAATCCAAATCAAAATCCCAGCAAGTTGTTATGTAAATTTCAACAAACTAATTCTAAAGTTTATATGAAAAAGACCTAGACCTGATGTTGAAAATACTCAACACAATATTGAAGGAAAAGAACAAACTTTCCTTGTTGATTCTTTTCCTTTTTGTCTGCATGGATCACCACATCACCTGCCACTGACACTGCTTGAAGTCAAGACTTACTAGGAAGCTACCATTTCAGGATTCTCACAGAGAGGAGGCACCCAGGCTTTCAGCCAGGAAGCAGCATTTATTTGTACCAGCACCAGCCAGCAGATTCTTATCCAAAGGCTGAGCCCCAAACACAGTGGGGCGTTGTCTTATATACCCTCTGTCAGCTCCCTTTTACAAGATAGCCCTTTCCCCCCTCTATATGGTAACATAATGGTAACATACACTATGCTTTGGGTATCCCACATTACAGAATTGCAACAGAGTTGTGACACAGTTAGATAGGGATGCACCTGGTGTATACTGATTTTGCCACGTTGCCTTCCCCCTTGCTCCCGGAAAGCCCTCTGTAAGGGGAGAGGCAGGCACTTACCACGCTACAGTAGTTAAGACTGTGCGGTACAGGTGCAAGAGTGGACAAAAAGCTCAATGAAGCAGAATAGAGACCAATGCAACGGAGAAAAGACAGTTTGTTCAACAAATGGTACTAAAACAATTGTACATTCACAAACACAAATTACCAATATCAAGAATGAAGATGTAGGGGCTGGAGCAGTGGCTCAGTGGTTACAGCACTGGCCTGGCATGCGCAAGCACACAGGTTCAAACCCCAGCACCACATACACAACGAAGTGTCAGAGCAATGAAGGCCACATGAAAAACTAAATAAAATTAATTCTCTCTTTCCCCCCCCCCAAAAAAAATGAAGATGTAGGATGTGAGGGCAATCTGACTGCAACATCTGTCACTCCATTGATCGCCAGAGTTGATTCCACTGATCTGGCTGGCTAGGCAGTGCTCCCTTCCTCCCTCATGACTCCACGTATGTCCTTCCCAAAGCTGCACGTTCCGATGAAGAGGACAACCTTCCCATTCTCCAGCTGAAGGTAAGCAAGTTCTCAAGAATGAAGGTACAGCTGGGCACAATGGCACACACCTATAATCCCTGTTACTGGGATGACTGAGGCAGGAAGATTGCAAGTTGGAGATCAGTCCCAGCAATTTTGAAAGGCTGTATCTCAAAATTTTTTAAAAAAATAAAATCAAAAGGGCTGGGGTGTAGAGCACCCCCAGGTTCAATCCCCAGTGCTGAAAATAGCAATAACAATAATAATAAGAATAATGAGGAGGAGGGGGGCGGAGAAAAAATGGTGGAGGAAGAGAATGAAAGCAAGAGGGAAAAGAGGAAAAGGAGGAAGAAGAAGAAACGTACAGGAAGGCATATCACCACTGATCCTACAGACATTTAATGGACAAAAAGGGAATTCTGTGAACAATTTTTTTTTAAAGAAAGAGGGACAGTGAGAGAGCAGGAGAGAGAAAAGAGAGAATCAATTTTAAAAAAAGATAGAGGGACAGTTGAGAGAGAGACAGAGAGAATTAATTTTTATTGAGTTTTTCATGTGGCTTTCGTTGCTCTGACAGTTGTGTACATGGGTGCTGGGGCTCGAAACTGCGTACTTGCACATGCTGGCAAGCGCCGCAACCGCAGAGTCACCGCTCCAGCCCCCTGTGAACAATTTTGTGGGAAAAAAAATTTACAACTTAGATGCAAGGACAAATTTCTTGAAAAATAAAGCTCACCAAAGTGATGTAAAGTAAATAAAGATATGAATATTCTTGTATCAATTAAAAAATTGAATTTGGCATCAAAAATGTCCCCACACAGAAAACTTCAGGTCCAGCTGATTTCACTAGTGAATTCTAAGATTTGCAGAAGAATGTTATTAGCACAAACTCTTGGAGAAAATAGAGATGCTTCTTAACTCATTTTATGAGGCTCATATAACCTTGAGATAAAACTTGACCAGAAAAAAAATGTTTAAAAACACTACAGGATAATATCTTTTATAGACATACAAAACCACTCTCTGTGAAATATTAGTAAATTAAATGCAGAAATATATAAAAATGGTAATAATCATGATCAATTGGAGCTTAAGCCAGGAATAATAAAAGTGCCTTTCACCTGATCTTAGGGGGAAAGGATTCGATATTTTACCATGGAGTATTGTGGAGTTTTTAAAGATGCTCTTTATCAGGTTGAGGTAGTTCCCTTCTGGTTTTAATCTGCTGTGAGAGTCTAGCATTTTGTCAAGCGCTTCTTTTGTGTCTATTGAAATGCTCAAATAGTTTTTCTCCCTTAATCTGTTAATATGATGAATTACATCAATTTCCCCAATGTTAGAAAACAGAAAGGAAGAGATCAGAAAGGAAAAAATAAAACTCTCTGTTCACAGGATTGTTGACTTAGACTGAAGTTCTATCCGTAATAAATGTTTTCCCAAACAGGAAGCATCACAGATGTCTGTCAGTGGAAGCACAGCTTTAAAAATCAACTGATAAACCTACTTATGCACTCAACGATGCCAGATACATCTCAAAAATATTATGTTGAGGAGGTGGAGCGGTGGATCAGTGGTTACAGCACTTGCCTGGCACGCACCAGTATATGCATTCAAACCCCAGCACCACGTGCACAGCAAAGTGTCAGAGCAATAGAAGCCACATGAAAAACTAAAAAAAACTGATTTTCTCTCTTTCCTTGTCCCTCTCTTTAAAAAAAAAAATCATGTTGAAGAAAAATGTTTTACATTTAAAAAATGAATATGGTAGCAATACCTTCATAAAACATTTCAGACCAAACCTAATCCATAGCGGAAAACCAATGAATAGCATCACCTCCGGGGTTGTGGAAATAACACAGGAGAACTTTCTGCGTCATGATAACATTCTGTGCATCTATAGGGTTTGGTTTACACAGGCATATGCATTTGTCAAAATTTACCAAATGGCACACATGAACTATGTACATTTCACTGTATATGAATTCTTGCCGTGGGCAGCTGTGGACGATCATGCTTCTGTAGGAAAGACTCAAAGAAAATTTGGATACAGGGGCAGCTGGGGAGAGTGCTCACAAGGAACTCTGCCTCACAGCCTTTCACCACAGTATTTATTGGGTTTAACAAAGACATACAAAAAAACTTTTAAGGAACTTTCTTTTTTTTTTTTCTTTCTTCCAGGACTGAGGACCGAACTTGCCTTGCATGCTGGGCAAGCGATCTGCCACTGATTTAAATCCCCAACCCCAGGAATTTTCAAGACAAAGAATTTCTATCTGATCTACTCTATCTAAAGCATTAAGGGTGTGTCTGTAATCCTAAAGAGTTTTCTGAGAACAGGCAAACAATCTGTAAAGCTCATTTTGGGGAACCTAAAACTCAAGCAGGATACATATTCCAAGTTAAGTTTTATAGTATTGGGGCTTGATAACTTGCAGGCATCTAGTGTGCATCTGGTGACTTGGTGACGTGGCTGCTTGCAGGCACACTGCTACCTCCTGGCATCCCACTTTGTGTTCTACCAGGCTGCCAGTAAGATGACCCCAATGTCTCAAATCAGGTCTCCAAACAATTTTACCTTTAAAAAAATGACTAAATACTAAACTCTAACAATATGCGTGTTGATTGTTAAAAGTGAAGTAAACAGACACCTTCAACTTAGCTCAAATGCATTTTAAAGTGAATCAGAGAGATAAATGATGAAGAAAATAGAGCACACTATTAATTTTAAAATCTAAGTTTGGGGCACCTCGATGTTCCATGTAGAATTCCTATAATTCTTCTGAATATTTGAATTTTGTAATATTTAAGGGAAAAGAGAAAAGCAGAACTAATTTTTTTATGACTTTGGTGCTGTGGCTTCATGCTTCCTAAACACACACTTCAGTCACCGAGGTCCCACCCTTAGGACCCTGTACATCCATCTCCTCATCTTCAGCAACAAAAGGCCTAGCAAAGAGTCCTCAGCTTCCAGCTCCAGCAGGGCTAGGCCTATGTCTGCTGTGATTGGTCTATTTGGTCAGTACCCATGAAGATGGTTAAGGTTTAACTGTACTCCAGATTATCCCCAATTTACTGATAAGAAAACAGGTACTCAAGAATCAAGTAATTTACTGGAGATTTGAAAGCTAATAAGCTATTGTAACAAGATTTGAATGAACTAGCCCAACTTCTTTCTTAGCCACTATACCTTATAATCCCAATATCAAAACTCTCAGTGACATCCCAAATTATCTTCCTGCCTTAATCAGTCCTAGTGACCAGCTATATGAACTACCCTAAAGCAGACTGGCCTTTGGGAGACTCAAAATAAAGGGAAGTCTCCATAAGGGATACCGAGTGAACAGTCTCCTCCATTCCGCACTCTGGCAAAAACTCTGCGTATTAAAACCACCATTAAAACCACCACTGGGGGGCTGGAGCGTTGGCTCAGCAGTTTCTGCGCTTGCCTGGCAAGCACCAGGACCCGGGTTCAAACCCCAGCACCACGTACCCAACTGAGTGTTGGAGCAACTAAGGCCATGTGAAAAACTAAATAAAGTTATTTCCCTCTTTCTCTCTCTCACAGTCCCTCTCTCTTTAAAAAACAAAAACAAAAAACAAAACAAAAAAAACACCATTGGTCTAGGTTCATAGGTGCCACACCCATAGCTCCTAAGGGTCAGTCCCTGCCCTTCCCACAGTTTGGCTATGAATGTCTGTATAACCCCTTTTGTGTTAACTTAGGCTGAGTTGGGTTTCTGTCACTTACACCCAACCAGCTCTGATGACACAGTTGTATCACGCTGCTATACACACACAGAATCAATCCATGAATGGTGGAGAAGGGATTACTTCCTGATAGCATTTAAAGTAGATCTGGGCCTTGAAAAGTGATAGACGTTAGCTAAGCAAAAAGAAGAGCTGAACGTAATCCACACGAATTTCAATAACGTCACTGCAACTGAAATACAAATATAAATCCAGCAGTTACCGTGATGCCTGCTGAGCAAACAATTCTCCAAACACGACTTGCTAGAATAATCAACATCGGATGAATGAAGGAATGAGTATAGTGTGGAAAGTAGTAAAACATCTACCAAACTGCCAAGAACAGACACAGGCGCGCACACATCAGAAAGCCAAAAGTACACTGTAGGCATACACTACCTGAAAGCCAGACAGCAAATCATGCTGCTTCTTTTGGGATAAATGTTAAATATTAATCCTTATTTTAAATAAGCATGGAAATAATCCGCAGGCGTGCCATCTTACAGAGAAAGGTAACACTCCTATATCTGAGTAGTCTTTACCTTCACCACCCAATTTTTACTGTTATACCTATTAATAAATGGATAATTGGGGCTGGGGATGTAGCTCAATGGTAGAGTACTTACTTGCCTGGAATGTGTAAGACCCTGGGTTTGATCCCCAAGACTGCAAAAAAAAAAAAAGAAAAAAGAAACATAAAAAGAAATGGATAATTGCAGGTAAAGAGAGGAAGTAGTTGAAGGGTTTTGAGGAGGTAGTGAACAAAATGAGAAACATATTTAATGAAGAGCTGTCTGCTCTGCAGAATGAGTGGTTTAGGATGAGTAGATGAGTCTGGAAGATTAGTTAGAAGAGGTTAGAGCAATAATCCAAACCCATTAGAGACAGGAGAGGAGAGGAGGAAGATAGAAGACATTTGAAAGAAAAAAAAAATCACTAACATTATCAATTGTTCTTGAAGCATAAGGGAAAAGGAAGTAGAAAAGATCTTGATCTCCGATAGCTGAAAATTCCCACCTAACATATTACTATTCCATCCCAGTTTCATCTTCCAGATAAGAGAAATAGCAAATCATATTCTGCTCTGAAATTCCTCACAAGTCAGCTACTCCAAAACTCTGGTGCTAAAACAACAGTCATTGTAAAGGGCTTTTTGTGGCCTTGTGTTCATAAAAGAGGAAGAAAGATGAGAATTACTGCTCACACCAACTTTGCTGTTACCTGAAAACCAGCAGTAATTTATTGAGTGTGCCCAGCGGCTGGCTGGGTTCTTTGTTTTCCCTCCAAACCTCCTCCTATCTTCCACACTGAACCAAACAGAACCTTGAAAAAGTCTCTTCTGCAGGCAAGATATGTTCATGCTCAACTGACAGAATAAAAATCAAAACACCATTTGCTACAGGAAAAATAACTCACCTCTTGAACAACTCCCCCCACTCCCCATTGACCCCTTGATGTTCTTATCCCGTCCATGCCAGATCTTTGCCCATGGAACACCTGGTACTCTACCCGGTCCCGCCTCCTCTAATCTCACCAACCGTCCTTACTGATAAATGCCTGTGTTATTGGATACAGCCTTGGGCTAACTAAAAGTTTACACTTCCCAGTATTTTTTGTAGGTAATATGCTTAATTTATGCATATTAGGTACAGGAAGCTGACTCTTCAGAGGGCTATAACTTGCTCCGCCCTCCTTCTTCTTTCCTCCCACTTTGCTGTTAAAAAATTGGACTCGACTGAAGTTCCAGCTGTCGTCCTAGACCACGAGATAGTTGGAAATGGCAACCCCATGTTAGCAGGATAGAGTAGGAAAGTAGGGTGCCTGCGTCCCCAGGGGGCACTGCTGTAACTTGGGGCTGCCTACTGCTAATCTCTTACTGAACGTTTCAGCTCATTGTACCCACCTCTGTTAAATGGGCAATTTTACAGGTTTTGAAACTGAGTTGCAGAGAATTTTACGTGATTTGCTGTCAATAACTTGAACCCAGGAACCAACTTGCCAATACCTTTTATATCAGGAAGACCTAACTAAAAGGTTTTGTATTTACCTTTCAGCTACAGAATATCATGGCTCAATTTCAGTGTAGTTTCCTCTCTCGTCTGCTTCAAGTTCCTCTAGAAGTATCTTTTCACCACACCCAAGTGCTTCCCAACAAG